>BMAV01013158.1:39107-76522 GCA_019973955.1 Trichonephila inaurata madagascariensis
TAATATTTATATTAAAAAAAATATAGATATATTTAACATAACAGTACTAAAAACATAGAATGAGATTATGTACTCATAAATTTTTAATTGAAACATTTAGTATGAGAAATAAGAAAGTTTACAGAAGTACAAATCTATTTTCAAAACTAAGCAACATTTTTGTATTAACAATTAAATCATGCTTAGGATTCATTAGAAATTGTTAATATATCTACATAAAATACACGTAAAACATTGTGATATCAATGTAAATTACATTCATATTTTATTTATTTTTATTTCATGTAAACTAATATACTTAAAAAATAAGAGTATTTTGTTTTAAAATCTCATATAATGTTAGAAAAATAACTAGAGCTATAATTTGAAGCAATAAAACTACGAGTACTTCAAATAATCATTTTAAATATAAACTAAAGTAATATATTTTTTCTAGTGAAAGCTATGCGTTTATGTAAATATCACTTTAATCCTAAAATATTCAATTCACTTTTCGATGAAAGGGTGTTCAATATGTAGAAATTCTCCTACAAAATACAAAGCGCGTGATGTTTTTTAAAAATATCTTGGTTTCTTCTCTTTCCGCAATTTCGTGAAACGATTCAATCTTCTAAAGTAAAGACAGCTCACTGCTTTTTTTTATTCGAAACTGAAAAATTCACCACAAAAACAAATACAGAAATATGGATCTTTTTCTTCTTTTTTATCAATGAATTCTAGTTTTGCACACTTTCCTGGAAACAAAACTTTTATACATTTTGAACACTTATAGTTTCAACGACAAAACAAAAGAGTGATCCAACTTTATTTGCGTGTTGTATTTTTCTCCCTTAAAATAGGAATCATATAGAATTGATGCTTTTGAAATAATTTTTATGAACATTTAAGAAAAAAAATATTGTTTATATTACCAATTTAGTGAAATACTTGAATTTGATTTATACGGAACAACGTGTATTAAAATTAATAATTAAGCTAGCAAAAATAATGTAAAATTTTATTTTTAACACGAATAAATTGAACGACTTTAGATTTTATACATTAAATATATGAGTTAAATATTACAGAAAAAAACAATTGTTAACAATTTTAAATACTTGTAGGCACTAAATATATTGCTAGTAGCTGTGTTTTCAGCTCTAAATTTGTAAATCTATCTGTAAGACAAATCCAGGCATGCTAATTGATTATTGTTAAAACGATTTGTTCATGTTAAGGCATCCGACTACGTTTGGAGCCGTGATTTTAAAAAAGCGCATAAATGGATAATTTTCATGATATTTAGTGTCACTTAGATTAGAAAACATGCATAAAATTGTTTTAAGGACATCATTACAAAACAAAATTATTTAAATACACTATTTTTGCTAAAAATTAACTTAGAATAAGATATTTTCAAAACGTTCTCTTTTTACAAAAAAAATCTTCGATAATAATAATATTTTCCTTAGATAAAGTAAAGACTTCTCTAGAAAGTTTAAACTAGGAATTTTGAAAAATTCACATTATTTTCAGAGTTATCACTAATTAAAATAATTATCAGCTTTTTTAAAAAAAAAACTTCTCCCCTCTGTTGTAGTAAAATATGGATAAATCCGCTTCTAAGTTATATGTTTCAAAAAATCTATTTGAACCTCTGTAGAGAGGTCTTAGCTATATACAGGCAAAATATTATTATAATAGAAGCATTTTTCGTAAAAGAAGAATGTTTTGAAAATTAGTCATTCTATGTTAATTTTTTACAAAATGTTTTACTTAAATAATTTTTTATTATTATAATATTCTTAAAACAATTTTATATGCGTTTTCTAATCTAAGTGACCCTAAATATCATACATATTATCCATGCAAAATCAAGGTTCTGAACGTAGTCGGATATCTTAATTTCGATTCAGATGAATGCTCTAGTGCAGCGCTACTCGACCATTTGATTACCGTAATCCCCTTTAAGGCATCCGACTACGTTCGGAACCATGATTTTAAAAAAGCCCATAAATGGATAATTTTCATGATATTTAGTGTCACTTAGATTAGAATACATGCATAAAATTGTTTTAATGACATTATGACAAAAAAAATTATTTAAATACAATATTTTGGCAAAAAATTAACTTAGAATAATCTTTTTTTCCAAATGTTCTCCTTTTGTAAAAAAAATGTTTCTATTGAATTAATATTTTGCTTGTATTTAGCTCAGACCTCTGTACAGAGGCTCAACTAGAATTTTTGAAACGCATAACTTGGAAGTCGGTTTATCCATGTTTTACGAAAACAGAAGGAGAAATTTTAAGAAAATACGCCAATAATTATTTCAAGTGGTTGTAACTCTAAAAATAATGTGAATTTTTCAAAAATCATAGTTGAGCCTCTGTACAGAGGTCTGAGCTATATACAGGCAAAATATTAATACAATAGAAGTATTTTTTACAAAAGGAGAGCATTTGGAAAAAAGGTTATTCTAAGTTAATTTTTTGCCAAAATATTGTATTTAAATAATTTTCTTTTGTCATAATGTCCTTAAAACAATTTTATACATGTATTCTAATCTAAGTGACACTAAATATCATGAAAATTATACATTTATGCGCTTTTTTAAAATCACGGTTCCGAACGTAGTCGGATACCTTAAACATCAGCTTGTCATGGTAGGCCATCCAAAGGTTTGACCCCAACTATCCATCCCTGACTCACAGCACAAAGCTTAGTGATTTACAGTAAGATTCCTCAGTAGTCCTGAAACTACATTTGCTTACCTATACATACTTTTTAACACTTATTTTTTTCTTTTACTGAGGTAATTTAATGATCAAGTCTAGGATGGCAGAATTTTTAGTTTTCCCACAAGTCCTTTCAGTGTCTGTAAAAAAGTTAAATCTTAAAATTGTATGAGAGACCGCGGCCCCCAATGAAAACATTGGGAACCCCCAAGGTCCACGTACCACAGTTTAAAAACCAGCGTTCTAATGCATTATTCATTTTGATTTTATTAAAGTCTATTTCTTATGTTTCCATTCGTTGCCACGAAACTATACCGTATCCGCTTGCATGCATTCTGAAAACACTGATTCTTCAACTGATCACCAGTTATCAATGTCGCTCAATAAGTCTGAAGATGTCTACCTGAGAACACTATAGTTTGATTGTTTGAAAATAATTACCGATGTTGGAATACTCTACGGGGTTTCTATAAAACAAATCACTTCACCTTCTCCTAATAACTTTGAGAATAGAAGTTATTAACTTAGTTATTTTTTCATAAAGTTTGCTACAAATACAAATAGCAAAAACCCCATAGAGTTTCCATAGATTAAAGGGAACTTTTTCATAATTTAGATAGCGAATTCTGCTAATAAAAAATAGCATTTAGATTAAACTTTTTAAAAATATTTTATTCATTTCATATAAAGTTGGAGCATACCCTTCAAATTAAATTATCAATGATGATTTAGAGCATTAAAACCACTTCCAAAATAAATCACCCATATTAAACAAATTTAATTAAGATTTTCTTCAGTTTAATTAAAAATTTTCACATTTAAGAATCAATAACAAGGTTTGTATATAAAGTATATAGTACAAAAAAGCAGTAAATGTGTATAACAAAAATACTTAATTTTATATATATATATATATATATTTCCGTTTTTTTAGTAATTTGTAACACCATATTGTTGGAAAAATATAGAATAAAGTAACGATCGAAACTTTCACTAACTTAATTCACATATTTTATTATTATTAAGTAAAGTTCTTGTTGATTAAATATTTAATTGTAATTACATTAACCGAACAGAAGAAATTCACCAGAAAATATTCATTAAATTTTTATTTCTTGAAGTTATTGATTTTTGTAAAAAAGTTATAATGTGTGATTCATGTTGTGTGCATTTTATCTCTTATTATACAAAGACAATATTTGCAGCACTCAAGAAAAACATAATTTTTCAGTTGTTACTTTACACGATAAAGTTTATATATATTTTTTAAGTTCCTTTCAAAAATATGCTTTTGAACAATTTTAAAATAAATAGAAAATCATTTATTAGAATTTGAACTTATATTTCTCTTTTTATTCTTTAGTTATTAAATCATTAAGATGAACAAGTTCAAAGTTAACATTCATTTTTATACATCTGTATTCATTAAACTTTAAAAAACACGCATGCATTCCTTAATAAACATTAGTATTTTCAAAAAACTAATACTTCTTAAGGATTTAGGAATTGTATTACTTATCAAAAATTTCTGTGAAAGCTGAAAAATACCGCAAAATTCTATACGCATTCTGCAATAGGATGGATTATACGAGTATATACTTTTTTCTTTTTAATTGTCAAGTGTATGGATGCTAAACAGAGTTTATATTTGCCATCAAATAGTGAAATCTAAAATGTAAATTGAGATTAGTGATGTCTCCTTTCTCATTTATTATTAAGATCTAACAAACATCTATGTGAAAGTTGTAAGAGCATATAGCAAAATGTTATCCAAACATCATCATTTTTTTCTCTTATTTTTACCATTATTTATTTTCCTGCATCACGTTCTTAGTTGAAGCAAACCTAACCATAACGTCATTTATCTTCTCAAAACTACATTTACCATCTGTAATGTGTTTGCCCAGCCACTTACAACCCGCAGGCCTACAGTACTTGAATAAATCTAGTAAAAACCTTTAACAGATAAAACATAGTATAGCAAGGCAGCATCTTCTATAGAAAATCCAACAAAGCCGGGAACCTTATCCTTTACCGTTTTCGGAGGGGGCCAAAATATCTTTAAGGAAAGATAAATTCTGATAGATTCGTTCGACATATGCCTTCTACAATCGATTCTGAAAAGGTTAGAGAGGAAAGGCGCAATCGGCGACTTCTAGTCTGACATGTTGAACGATCGAATCGACCGTCAGTTGGTGGATGCCTTCTTTCCCAAATGAAACAGAAAAAGAAAGCAGAATAAAAACAATATTTTAAAGATGAAATAAATCAAGAATATAACTCTGATCCATCTAGAGAGAGTCAAAAGTTTATCTCTCCGATAATTTGTAGAGGTAAAATTTGGGACACACTGAAACTGTCGACAGCCGCTGGCCCGCTGGTGACAAAGTAATTTATTGATCGAGTTTTAAAACTGTTTCAGAAATTTTTCCTTAACCTCGTGTAAACTGACTTTAAAAGTTGGAAGTTTGGAACATGTAAATGACTTACTTAGAAGCAGTGTAGCTCTACCTATATCAGAAACATTATTTTATTTTTGATTGATTGTTGAAAGTCAGATTCTAAGGATTTGATTGACATTTGCGAAAATTTGTTAATTATCTAAGTTCGTGAATTAGAAAGTATACGTGAAGGATATTTACTGTAGGTAAAATTATTTTTTTTGTTACAGGATTGGATTATTTTATTAGCATATATGTATATTTTTTATAAGATTTAAATTTTAAATTGGAAAGCAATATTTTTAAATAAAAAACACAGCTTCCTTACTTTTAATAAAAATCCTTTCACTCCAAGTAATTTTAAACCTTTAATAAATATATATAACATAATATAATTTTTACCATATTATTATTTGACAGGAAAGTAATATTATTAAAGCTTATTGAACAGTTGTAATTATACATAAATGACATGAAGCATATAATTACACCTTAAGCCGTAAAAATATATTTTTATTCTTTTGTCTATTAAATTGATTGCTTACTTATCTCTTTTTAAATACTAAATTGAAATATTCCTATATCAATCAGATTTGCGTACACTATATGTATATTTTTCTTACTTTTTCAAATAATACTTTGTTGCAGTAATGATATAATTTTTATTTTCAAAGATTTTTGCAAAAGGACAGTTTTATTTTTATGTCAACATGAATTATCTTTCACTATAGTTAGTATTTTCCGTTTAAGAAAGAACAACTAACTACGGATATTCCAAAATACGACAATGATACGAAACATTTAATAGAATACATTTTCAAACTATCATTCGAAGAAGTATCAATAGCTTTAACGTTTCTTAAGCATATGACGTCCTTTAATTCATATTACTTTATGTCTGTTATGATAGTAGCTTTAATATAAAAATTTGCAAATGCTTTGGCATTAGATATTTTCTTCAAATAAATGTTAGGTATATGATGGAAACACTTTTTTCTTTAATTGCAGGCACATAAAATATATATTAATATGTAACTATGTATAAAAATCTGAATCAAAATTTAGCCCTATAATCTTAATCCTAAGTCTAAGAGTTTACTAATAATTATTGTATGACACACACTCGTACGAGAACATGCAAATTCATAACTATACTGTCAAAAATTAAAATCACAATACAGACAAGAAATTAACTTAGAGTAATGAAATATTAATTGCAAACAAAATATTTTTTAAGGTAACATACGCACCACTTAGTTGCCAAAATTTTGAAATTTGTATGTTTTGCATTATACAGTTGTCATGTTACATTCTGGGATAATGTTTCATACCTATTACGCTGGATCAGTCAAATCAAATATGAAACACGTTGATTGCGAATGATGCTGGATTTGTCATCTAAAAATGCCCCACATATGCTGATTGGGAAATAGAATTAATGACCTCACAGATTAAAGCAGTTTGGAAGTGGTCTAAAGTTCGCATTAGGTGGTATCGAAATGTGCATTAACTTCCCGGAAAATACCCCTTGGAATAGTGATTAAAAGTTGTGCACAATTTCACCTGTATGGAGTAAAAACTTTTTATTCAGATACTTAGGATTGAGATGATGGTGTCTTTTTTGTAAAATTAAATAGATAGTTCAGGCCCAACAGACAGATACAGGAACTCCGGTTGCATGGCCATTGTGTCTGTAACTCAGAAAGCCAGTGTGTATTTCCCTAACACAAATCTTTAATTGACCATCTTCTACCCAACTTTCAAGACTCATTGGCACAAAAACAAAAATGACTTTTATCTGAGCTCTGGCTTGATAATACTGAAATCGCAGAAGGAAATGCTTTGAAGTTATGAGCATAAGCGATACAGGACACATAGCTGTCCCTTAATAATTTGCTAAAGTTCACTGTGACATTCTGGTATTAACAGAAGCTTCCATTTTGGTTGTAGATGCTCGACGATGCGTTAGAACCTTTCGATTTTCACCTCTCAGTAATGGCATGTATGCAAGTAAATCTCGGCATTATTCAGACAGTGTCTAGCCCCTAATCATTGCTGATAATAATTATACACAGTGGATGTATATCCACTATGCATAATTGTCCTTGTTTTCTTATATATAGATAAAAAAATCAGTTTTTTCGTAGCCTTTTTACTTGTCTTCGCTTAACTCGGTAAAGTTCTGCCTCATCCTATTTCGTCAGAACCTCTTTTTTCAAATAATGCATTTAGATCTTGTTTATAGTTGATTCAAATTCTGGTTCATTTTTTTAAATTTTTCAATTTATTTCAATGCCTCTTTTTGTCAATAAAATACGCATTAAAATTGAGCGGATGGCAATTTCTGTTCTTATCCGATTCCTTTGTACCTCAGATTGACGCTTAAATGAAAATTTGGTAGTTATCCCCAAAATTATATCATATCCTTTGTTTGCTTTTTTAAGCATTTGACAGTCACAAAAGTACATTTTTCTCTTTCTTGTTTTTTTTACATATATCGATCTTGTACTACACATTTCAACCATAATTCTCGCCTCTTCAGATTATATTTCTCCACAAATAACATAAGCACACATAGCACAGGATTTATACATAAGAACTGCATTTAAGCTAGTGTTTGTGATACAGGCATTTTTTTCTCTTCAGTACTCTTTTTCAGCTTTGTATAAAACTTTAATAGTGATCCATATTGAGAGTATTATTTCATACTTCAAGAGCACATATCAATTCAATAATCTTTATAAGTACAGTATCAATCAATGGGGACTTTCGTGCAGAATCTTTATCAATAATTCGTTTGCACTTCCATGGATATTTCTGAAGATGACATCAATGTAATATGAAATTACCTAAGATTTAATTATGAACCCAAAGCCACATAAACTCATAATCATCTTCTAATTTGTCGAGGCCTTTATTATTTATATGACATCAGGGAATGGTATAAAAAACAATCCTGTTTTAGGTGACAATCAACCATGGATTTGTTTACATCTCTTTCAGTAACAGAATTATAATCATAGTTCTACGAGAACTGTTTAAACCACATACATTCATTCTACTTGTAATTTTTATTATGAATCATTCAAGTAGTACAAATATTGTAAATATCTTCATTTACTCGTCAAAAATTTCCTTGTACGAAAGTAAAGCCTTGTTTAGAGTTCTGACATCTATGTTAAGCATTTTAAGACTCTATTATAAAATATATATCTGTTGTTGAAATGAAATATATCTGAACGATTTTGAAAAGTACTTGAAAAGACAAAAATATCTTGTAAATTATAAACTACTTCATTAGCCTACTTTGACAAGAGAAGTTTTAATGCAATGAATTTTGGAAATTTTAAGAAATTACATTTTATCTGATTGAGACTGATAATTATAGAGATTCATCTGGCGTGTGCTACAGCACTATTGTAATAAACAACGTTTTATCAGTTAAATATCTTACAATTTATTGACACTGTCATAAATACCTCCCCTATATTTTTGAGCTTCTATTAATTTTTTAAAAATGTATTTAGTTTTGTGGGTATGTGGTCATTCTAATTTATACACCACTTCCATTTCATGAATGAATAGCATACAAAAATGGGAAAAAAATTTTCTTCAACTAAACATACTATTTTACTCAACTTACACAATTGACAACCACTCAGGGAGTTTTCACAGTTAACACATCGTATCTTTAAATTATTCGATCTTCTCGGTATGAATATTTCTTAGAAACTTTTAATTACTTAACATTTCCATTTAAGCGTTTATACATTCATCTTGTCATTATAACATCATTCTTTCCGAAATATTTACAAAATAGTTTGGCATAAAATCTTCCCCATTATTTTACTCAGCAATGCAATGTTTGGTTGCTTTTGTAGCAAAGTTTACCTAATTTAAAACTGATAACACAAATCTACTCGTTAACTGAAAGAAATGAATTTAAAAATTGAATGACTTTTCTTAAGCCTTCACATCTAATCCAAATTATAATAATTTCAATCAATAGATGTGGATGAAAGCTAGCATCACAAACTTTAAAAAATGGAAGGAAGAAAAAGTGGAGGAGGGGAAATAAATTAGAGAAAAAAATTTCCCATTTAAACGAGTCAAAATAAGTGCAAATGCACATAATCTAGCAAAATGGGAAATTTACTTTGGATGTGCAACAATACGATAGATATAACTTCTGTAAGCCCTATATTTAATGATCATGAAAATTGTTTTCATTCCTGTCTGAGTTTGTAATGACTGCAACTGGAAGAGCAAGCTCTCTCTTTGGACGTTTTGTACCATCGTTGCATTCCACACCTTGTAACTTTAAAGAATTTTCAAGTAATGAGACCTCAGTTGATACTTAAGTCACTAAATTGCCACTCTAGACCACACGTGGACTTTAAAACTCACTTTCACTGTCACCATTCATTTTTCCGCACGATTAATGTGCAACGGAATCCAGATTCAAATATAGTAGACGTTCAGGAAATAGTTTACCCTCGAATACTGTACAACTAAAACACAGTACACAATCAAAGCACACATAATAAACCATCTCTCTTCATAAATACCAACTTGCTGTAAATGTTTTTCGAGAAATATCGCAAAGCATTCAGTGCCACAACAATAGAAATCTTCTCCTTGGTCATTGGATCTACATGTAGAAACTCCTTAACTTGATTATGGTTGATAAAATGGGGTTCTTATAGATATTCTTTCAATTTTCGGAATTCAAGAAGTCCCAAATTGTGACTGAACAATATTTGTTGTGATCAACTTTGTCAAATCTTCCTTGTCTTTCTGACTGGGTCAAACATGTTCGGTCTTCTTGAACTGTTGGAAACATTTTATTACTAATATACGTGACATTGCAAAGGAGTCAGGCATCACTGATACTTAATTAACACTTTCCATACAAGTGTGCCTTAATTCTAACACAGATCTTAATGATCCATGTGCTTTCATACTGGAGCAAATTTACAGCCGACTAACAATTTTGATCACGTACTAGGCAACAATATTTTTCACTTCTAGAACGAAAATGCCTTCGCAAGAAGTCATTGACTTCCCCTTTTTTTCTGAACTAGATGCAGTCTGTTACGAAGTGTTACCATATCTAGAGGAACATGAGTAACTTTCTAAGAAACCAATGTAGCTTGAATGGAACTGACCACAAAATTCTTTTGCATGGCCGAACATTTGCATCAGCCATTTTTTGGCAATTCTCTGACATATCTTTGATAGATTATTCAGCTGCAATCATGTTAAGCAAATGAGATAAAAAAAAACTATTAGATTGTTGTCAAATTGAAATATGAAAGTTTAAAAACATTACAATAAAAATTAAGCATTGCATGGTTTCGCTATAATCACAAAAATGCTGACAAATCGTTTTTTAAAAACCAATATTAATATAATGATACACACTATTTTCTAAATTTGTGGGAGTTTTTTAGACACTAAATATTAAAAGTATTTGAAAGCCTGTTATTTGGGAATTGAATTGTAAACAGGAAGCAAAAAGTGATTAAAAATTCAGACATTTGAATTAACTTAAAACTAAAATGTTGTTATTCGTTTTCAAACTAATGCTAAGTTTTAAGTCATCATAACCCATAGTAATCCAAATAATAAGCGGCTTACAAATAATTTAAAATAATTCATTGTACTAAATATTCCTCATTAGAGAAATTTTAGGAGATTCGTAACAATATTTCACATCAATATTCTTCATGAATTTCAAACAATTAGTGATGTTTACTTCTGCAAAATTGTTACAGAGGATAATTAGTCATAACAAAAGTTAAATTTTTCAAAGACTTTAAGGCACATCAAATGTGTAAAATACTTACACAGTTTACTAAGTATCGTTTTGCTCATCCACGTCGATTCATATCTCAAGTTAATTTAACCTGGAGTTTCTAAAATTGATAGCAAATGTAAGGAAATATCTTTATTTATCATTTTATTTTACTAGTGGCTTGTGTTTGTTTTGTTAACTTAGAGAATTGTCTAGAAGTTAAACTATTTCTAATTAATGATAAAGTAAAATATTTTTGTGAAACTATATGGTTTCATAACTACCCTACTTCGTTTTATGGAAGGGAAATTTTTAGGAAAAAAACTTCCAGAGTGAATGAGTGAGAGTTATATTAACGGGGGCACCAGGTTATAACACCAGGGCTATTAGCGATAACCGCGTTATTTTGAACCTTGATCAAGGGAAAAGGACAATACCTTCGCTGGCACTCCCACTTCTAATTACCACAACATACCAACGGTTGGACATTGAGCCTTGGCAGGTTTAACATGTATCAGATTCCTCTACACGGCGCTTAACCCGCGGTCACTCGCGCCTGTTTTTGCTACCGTCGTTACTCGCGGGGTGTAGAGAACACCCCAAACTTTTAACACGTGTATTTAATTATGAAAATAAAATTAAGTCATTATGATACACATTTATAAAGTACAAGATGTTTTTTGTGCTATACAAATAAAATTGTTAAATTTATTACATACAAATGAGACTAACATTAATTTAAACTAAGCATACAAATTGTTCACATTTTAAAACACATAATTTTATATTTTTTTCATAAAATAGTATATAACGTATATACCAGTAATAAATATACTTTACAATTAATGAGATAATGATAGTAGAAAGTATATAGAAAAATAATATTTTAATCATTTTTCAAACATTCAGATCAGACTATATACAAATGCTCTACTTTTCGCGGGAGTTCTCAGCTCCCCAGATAAATTTTTGAAAGTCATTACATTCCAGTCGTTCGAGTAAGAGGGGTTGTATCAAGCCTGAAGGTTCAATGACCTAAAATGTGCAGTTACAGAAAAAATCGGGGTTCTTCGCATTCTTTTTAGAATCCTGGGAGGATTTTCTTGTTGCTGGGGTGTACAGAACACCCCGCGCGAGTGATCGTGGGTTAATAAATGTACAAGAGAAAGAGATAGATAAAAAGAAAAAAATATATGGTGCTATATTGTAACTAAATAGAGACAGATGTATGTTAGTCTAAATTTATTTCGAGATCTTAAGGTATCCGACTACTTGCAGCAACTTTTTTTTTTTTGAAAAAATGGAGATATGGGGATTTTTAGATTTATTTAGTATATTTTAAGGAAAAAAATCGTAATATTAAAAACAGAAAAAAATTATTATTATTAAAAGGGGAGAAAACTGGTGAAAATGTACAAAAAAATTACATCAACGGGGCCCGGTATGTACAAAAGTTTTATAAACAAATTCCTCAATTTTTTAATTTTGATGAGTTATTTTGTTATTCATGTTTGAAATAATCTTCAGGATAAGAGGTATTTGAATTTTTACAAAAACTAGAGCATACTTTAACTTAGTGATTATTTGAAATTGCTTAAAAAAAACAGTAATTATATTCACTTAAAGGATTGTAAATTTTGAAATAAGACAGTAATTGATAAATATGAAGTTCAAAGCACTTCTACTGTTATGCAGAATATACACAAAAAATAGGGAAGGTTAACAATCTTAAGTGAGGGCGTGGAAGCATGCCGTCATAAGTCAAAAATAAAAGACTATTTTTAAAAAACTTATGTACTGAATGGAAGCAAAACAAAAACAAACAACATTCTGGCATAATCAATAATAAAATGCACGTTGCATTGTTATTACAATATTTTCCAATTTAAAAATTTGAAAGAAAACTTACCATAAAATAGCTAAGAAACTTAGCTAGAAAATAGCTTAAAAGTAACATTTTCAAAGTTTAATACTTATATTGGTATTTTGTAAGGTTTATAATTGGCGAAATATTGTAGCTTTAGCTTTAAAGTGCATTATTTTTGCATTAAATACACTATCCTTGAACGAGGGGGGGGGGGAAGAAAATAAAGGTTGTCCCAAAAATTGAAATCTTGAGAAGTACTGTCTTAAGTTATTGTTAAATAATATGAGAAAAGGAAAAACAAAATGGGTGACATATATGGATACATTCATTTTTAAATTAAAATTTAGTAACAATGTTCGATCACATATTTCAAGAACTATAAATGTGGTTAAAACCCTATACAAACTTAAATTAAAACAAAAATGACGAAAATCCACAACTCGGACAACTTTGCAATAACAGCGAAGGCCATTCAGAGAAAGTTCTTCATCTTAAACCAATTCTGCCGAAAAGTAGAGCAACGTATTACGTGCGCATGCCGCGTTTCCGTTCTTTAACGATCCTGTATACCCATCACATAAGCAAGAGTAACGAGCGGCAATTGCAGAGGCAACTGGCTGGCTATGCGTCGTCCAATAGATCTTATTAGGGACGTTACCTAGGGGAATTTTTTGTTCACTTGGGTATATTCCCAATTCCCGGCTAATAACATTAAAGATAAAAAAAAAATCAACCTAGCCTTGGGAAACACCGCAGCTTATACAAGTTTGAGGCAGTGCTCTTAGTCCCTCCTGGTTTGAGTTTGTCTATAACTTCGGATGAATGTGTGTATGTGTTTCCGTTAAGAAAACGTAGGTTTCTCCTTCAGATATTCTTGGGAAAGTAAAGAAAAATATTCTTCTCCTCTTTTCTTATTATTCTTTTCTCCATGTTTTGTCATATCTCGGCTTATGAGTAAAGACATCGTATTTATTCTTGAGCATTAAAGTGGAAAGAGTAGTGAAAGAAAGAATATTGGAATTTTTTGCTCTCCAATTTTTAGATAGAAGTTTTCTCGAAAAAAAAAACTTTATTATTTTTTTTAGTTGTGGCAAAATGTTCTAGGAAAAAAAAACAAATTAATGATATCCTATTTTTGTTGTGCAGAACCGATAGAAATAATACAGTTAAAATAATAAGTTTATTATTAAACTCAATATGTCTTGTGTAATTTTTATGGGGATAGTTTTTAAGCATACACAATATAAGAACTCTAAATTGATTCGATATTTTCTTTTTTTTCGGTTAAATAAATATGAGCGTTTACTAAAATTAACATTTTCTTAAATTATTTTTATTCATAAAATACACAAAGGGAGTAGTGTCATTTAAAAACTATTACATCAGTATTACAAAAGTGAATTATGTTACAAATCTACTTTTTTTAGGTATAATTTTAATTTAGGTTCGTAAGATTTCATTAATTTAGGTTCGTAAGATAAATGTGTATTCACATTTTAAATAAATCAAATATATAATCGTTAGTTAAATAAAAAATTTTAGAAAAAATCCCATTTTTTTCTATTTTTTCAATTGTTTGAACGTTTTTATAAATGTTTTTTAATTTTGTGATGAGTTTTTTTTTTCTTTTTTTAATAAATATTAAGGAAGCATAACAGCAAATACTCGAAAGTTATTTTTCTTAAAGATGTAAAAAAGAGGCAAAAATTCATCTTTTTAACTCTCTTAAATTTTACATTAAAAATTACACAGAGTTTGTTCATAATATCTAAGGAACCTTCAATATTTGAGACACTTTTTAAGTATTATTTTTTTTAAAAGGTGCATAGCTATTTTGGATTATACTAGTGATATTGCATTACAAATAGTATTTGAAAAGTCGTTATACCGTTATATGCATTATCTATAACTTATCCATGTATTATGCAGCTGTGTTAAAATTTTTCAATACTGTTGTTGTATTATTCTTGATAAATATTTATTGAATTAAAAAAAAAAAAACTTTCCACTTAAATCTTAGAAAAAATCAGTAATCGTATAGTGGCTATTTATAAGATTAATTCATATTTCAGGAGTTGAATTTCCATATATTTTTAGCATGTAAATTAGATTTTTAAAAAAGACTGTTAATTTTCGTTAAATTTTAAGTGGTCTTAAAAGTTCCATCACTATCTCTGGGAAGTTTTTACAAACTTTTTACAAAATATTTTATCCTTAATCTAGATATCACAGTTATTAATAAAATGGTAAAGAACTTATGAATTCTTTACAAATTAAATATGTGTACTTTATTAATAGGATACTTAAATTGATTTTATGTAGCTAAATGAATATAATAATGTATAAATTAAAAAAAATAGACAAGATCTATAAAACAATTAAAAACTATTTTTGCATTATTGCAAATTCAAAGGCGGTTACGTTATAAATAATTAAAAATACAATTTCTAAAATCCGAAATAATGTATGTATACCAGAATACCGAAAATGTACCTTAATAATATAAAAATAAAAAGCATCATTTTTATCAAAAAATATTATTTAATTCATTATCCATTGTACTGACGACGCCATTAGCTACAATGATTTACCACCCTCTAATAACAAATAACAACATTATTTACATCTTTAAACTACTCACTCTTTCCTTATTCATCACTAACTACTCGTATATCTCACACCTTATAACACCTTTCAAACTCTACACAAAGTCTCTCTCTGTGTGACGCTTCTCTCCTCTCTCTCTTATCATACACACAACTCCCCACATTCCCGGGGATAACACTTACATAACGCCGCCATTGAAACAGCGCCATCTATTCTTATCATCCATGAAATGCAAAATTGCATCTCAGTAATCTGTTTTGGGAAATTTATTGTTTCTTTTAATAAGAGGTTAAATTAATAAGGATAAACATCGGTATTTAGGGTACACATTCACTATTTTTACATAAAGCTTTTATATATCATCCATCTATCTAAAAAGATAAAAATCATTACTAACAATGTTATTCCTTAAATAAATATGAGGACATAAACTAGCTGCCATTAAAATTAATAAAATTTCCTTTTAATATTACAGTAATAAAAATTTTAAATTTTTGGAAATCAATAACACTATTTAGATCATAATCATTGTAAATCACTCAAAGAGAACTTTAAATAAATTATCAATATCTAAGGTTTAATTATTTCTTAAAAGGAATCTCACAGATATTGACATAGAAAATGTTCTGAATAAACCTACTAAATCATGGTAAAGGGCCTTAAGAAATATCTGAGTATATAGAACTCTGTTTATTTAAAGATAAATAATATTTCTGTTTTTATAGGGCTTAATGAAGGATATTACTTTAAAAGTATAATTTATTTTTGGTTTATTATAATAAGATATTTGGATGTAAAAAAATTAGCACGTGTTAAACCTTCTATTACGTCTGAATTCAGTTATCATCTGACAACATAACAAAATTAGCATTCCTTGTTTCAAAAAAAAAAAAAAAAAATGTGAGTTTTAATGCTGAGAGAGAAATATTTTTTCACTGAGATACAAATTCATATTTTATTCAATTTCTTCTGCATAAAAGAACCCTTTTGTACGACGCAAATTAAATTTATGGTTTGGGGAATTTATTTAAATGTATTATTTTCATTTAATTTAAAATAATATAAACTGTCTTTAAATATTTGGTCCTTATCCTAAATAGCAACTGAAAAATGAAAATAAGAAAAAAAAAAATATTAGTCACCCACAAATTAAAATACTACTCAATTGCATCAAGACAGTGTTTCATAGCTGACATTGTAAGTCAAATAAATAGAAATGCGTCTCTACTTTGGAATACGCAAATTTTATTACTTATGTAAGAAGAAAATAAGTTAAGTAAAAAGAAAAGAAAACACCTACCTACTAAAACTGTTGATGACAAGATATTATAAATGTTTAGGAAAGAAAAATGTCGCCAAATGTGTGTGTCATCAGAAATAAGTTTATTAAACGTTTTAAAACCATAGGGAGATTGCTATGAAAAATTTTCAACTTTAAACCAAGCTTCCAAGAAGAAAATATTTTTTTAATTAACTGCAACGTCGAAATATTAATGTTTGGATGAAATCATGTACTGCTTACACTGATGTTCAATGATAACATGTTATTTGTTCTGACGAGAGAAAATATTCTTATTTAATTAACGTCTTATTCTTATTTAATTTTAAGTCCGAACGAGAAAGATAGGATGAGTTACATTCAAATCACATTGAGCATGGTATCAAGTAGTCTACTAGCATTCTAATATGGACATGAAAGCCAGCAGATGTAGCCAGGTCACAAATAATTGAAACCAAACTCAACTCAAGGAGGTACACAAATACAGCCGTGGAACCACAAACAACTCTACTACTTTCAGTTAGTAATAAGCAGGATCCAAAATATATCGTTAAACCTAGAAAACGTATAAAAATAGAAAAACTGATATATATGCATTTGTGGTTCTCATATTATAAAAAGAAAATATCAAAGATTTTTTAATGCAGTATTAACTAGATGGGGCTACTTCAATGCTTCTTTCAACATTTCAAAATGGCTTAACCAGAAAAATGAGTGCAAGATTTATCATGATTTATCAAATTTAAATATGCATCATCAGTTCAGTGATTCACAATACACATTACAGTACACAGATTCACAAGCACTGAAACTTTTGTACTACCTACAATTAAAGTTCACTTTCAAAGTTCCTGATTTATGAATGGCAGAGAGGATTTGATTATAGTTGATCTATTACCATTCCATAACCTTATCACAATAGTTTCTTTTCAAGGAGATATGGAAAACTTTGTTTTCCTATCTCCGATACGTGGCCCCGATGCACTGAAAAATCAAGTTATAGAGACAATCCGGACTACTGATTCTACAGTAGTTCATGCAACGTGACTAGAGATCCTGCAAAGATTCGATATGCAATGTGTGACTAATGATACGTAAATTAAAATCGTACATTAAAAGATTATACCAAAAACAACGTTGATATCTTCTTTATGGAACATAAAAAATAAATGAATAAATAAATAAAACTGTACGTTAGTAATTGTTTATTTGTAACGATCTGGAAAAGTGCAATTTTAGACTTCGTACACCTTTCATTTCCAAACTATGATCCCGATAGTATCTTCATGATTCCCGCGTGAGTCTATTTGTGCCTTACAGTACATCTGCAAGTAACCGTTTAAACTAAACTAATTATTTTATTGAACTCACAAAAAAGAGTATGTGCTTTAGATCTGATGATATACCAGGTACCTCTTAAAAATTAATAAAATCTCATAAAAGTGATTAAAATTATAAATGCATACTAGTCTCACACAAGAACATGAAGTACGTGTTATAGTTTGGAGTTCTAATTAAGTACAAAGAATACTCTACGAAATACTAAATATTGTGAGAATACATTATTATTATGTAACTTCATAAAAAAAAATAATAAAAAAAAACTAATTGTTCTAATATGGGAATTTAATTTTTTAATTTCCTTTGTGTTAATTCAAAAAATCTGCTGAATTTATATTTAAATTGTTCTCAAGCACATATATGTATGTAAATATCCAGCTTTCTCTGCCTGAACTTCTTGATAATAGCTATTATCCTAAGACATGGCGTCTAGGGTGTGAAGTTAGCATTCTTATCTAAGAGAGTGAAATGGAGAAGGAAACCAGTTACAGAGCATGTATATATATATATATATATATATATATATATATATATATATATACGATTTAGCTCGAAAATACACTTTCGTATTAATACTAATATCGGTGTAAAATGCTAGATAGCTTGTTTTCATTATCTTAAACTGTCGAAGACAGTAAGAGATATGAAAAAGAATTTTGTTGCTAAACTATATAGCATTTACTATGTATTACGAAAAAATATCTTGCTTACGATAATGCTAAGAACAGAACGTGTAAAATGCGCGCTTGTATAATCATGATTTCCCAAACCTACACTGAAAAAAAAAAACGATTTGAAACCACAGTTCTATTACGCCGGCCACAAGTTCGAACCCATGACTACTCGGCTACTGCGGCCAGACAAACTCTCAGCAACAGTCTACATATTAACTAATTTTAGCCAAAAAATATACATATGTTACCATTGAATTACATTCATATTTGGACAAAATACAGTATCAGTTTTCCAAAAAGCATTATTTTTTAATCAAAATATAAGAATGTTCTGAATTTTTAATAAGATGAATATATGGACCATTTTAAAATAAAAACAGCATAAAAATATTTATATCCTTTAAATAAGAATATTTATTAAGTTAAAACATACAATTCTGAAAATATTTTTCTTGTAAAATTCTGAATCTACACTTTATCTCGGTTAAGGTATTTTTATCAGGCTTCTTATTTACTTGATACTAAATGATTTTGTGGTCGTTTCATTGGTTTTCTATAAATCTTTTAACTCCAAAAAAGTTTGTCTCACGTTTCAGCTTGTCACTGAAAATGGAGGAGCCACATTAATTCTTTACATTTATTTCTTAACCAATTTATGTAGCATAAATCCCTATTTCTTTATAAATAAATCTTTTTCATACCAAAAGATGAATCTTGAAACGTTTTCTTGTTTATGAATAAATCTTCCCTGACATATTGCGTACGTGGGGGGTAAATATAGAAATAGTCGAACATTAAATTTATTTATATTGAAAAAAGCTGGTTTACAGTATTTATAACAGATACTTTAAACTACTAAATCTTTTTATATTTAAGACTAATAGCAACATACATTAACAAGACAAACCTTTATTTAAATAAATTATGTATATATATGTGTGTGTGTGCTTTACCGTTAAAGTGTATAATTCAGCTATTTCATAGAATAACTAAGTATTTCATATAATAACTGAACAAGTCAGTTAGAGTATATAATATAAATGAACAATTTCACACCTTACCTAGTTATTCTATGAAATAAATAGTTATTCCATGACATAACTAAGGATAGACAATTAAAGTGAAAAATAAAAAATATCACAGATGTTATATAAATTAATGGATCATAAATAGCTAAAATATCTTGAAAAATACCTTTTAACCCTTTTGCAAATGAATAATTGATAAGTAATAAGGAAAAGAAGAGATGATATAATTTTTTATATTGATCATATTGCTATTAATTAAACAAAAGGGAAAAAAGGAATATGTCAGAAAAATAGATTATATTTAAATATTATCAACAAAAATACATCCAGTTAAGAAAATCTGTTGCTTCATGAAAATGTAAATGGTGTAAACTTTTTAAAACAAAAGTGTAAGAGAATACTAATTAGAATTTAATGAGATACCTTTATTTTACTTTTCATTATATATATATATATATTTGTTAAAGCAATGATTGCTGTGATGACGTTATGGATTGAATTGCTTATTCTTTTTTTGAAATAAGCACACTGTTTAGTATTACACATTTGTTTTTATACGGCACTTTTCAAATCCCTGTGCAGTACAGCAACTTTAAGCTGTTGCAACAGATCGAAGCGTTGTGTCAATATCTGTAACTTCAATGGAAATTAATTGTCTCTAACATGTACTGAACTGATATCTAGAGAACAATTGTTTTATTCTGCCTAATCAGAAAATTCTTCCCAAAGCAGCTACAACCGGTTCAAAGAACTTTTGAGTGTTGTATTTCATACTTTAAAGATCAAGTCATCATTATTCAATAGAATACCTTGTTAATTCGTTGATTTCAATAAGTTTATGTACTTTAACTGACTGATCTAGTTATTTCATGAAATACATATTTATTCTATGAAATAACGGATTTCACCCTTTAACGGTAACATATATACTGTAAAAAAAATCCGGCATATAACACGCACCTATACTTTCAAGGTGCATTTTTTAATTTTTAGTTATTTTCTCCGTACGTACGCAATGCTATTATGTTTTTAAATCATTTATTCCAGATATTATCCTTGAGTTTTGAACAAATAGCATATTTTTAGAACTACAATTTTATTACCTCATAAGGAATATCAATTATTTTAAGGTATCCGACTACTTTCGGAACCATGATTTTAAAAAAGCTCATAAATGTATAATTTTCATGATATTTAGTGTCACTTAGATTAGAATACATGTATAAAATTGTTTTAAGGAGATTATGACAAAAAAAATTTACTTAAATAGAATATTTTGGCAAAAAATTAACTTAGAATAACTTTTTTCCAAATAGTCTCCTTTTGTAAAAAATGCTTCTATTGTATAATTATTTTGCCTGTATATAGCTCAGACCTCTGTACAGAGGCTCAACTATGATTTTTGAAAAATTCACATTATTTTCAGAGTTACAACCTTTTGAAATAATTATCGGCGCATTTTTTTAAAATTTCTCCCTTCTGTTTTCCTAAAACATGGATAAACAGACTTCCAAGTTATGCGTTTCAAAAATTCTAGTTGAGCCTCTGTACAGAGATCTGAGCTATATACAGGCAAAATATTAACACAATAGAAGCATTTTTTACAAAAGGAGAACATTTGGAAAAAAAAGGTTATTCTAAGTTAATTTTTTGCCAAAATATTGTATTTAAATAAATTTTTTTTGTCATTATGTCCTTAAAACAATTTTATGCATGTATTCTAATCTAAGTGACACTAAATATCATGAAAATTATATATTTATGCGTTTTTTTAAAATCATGGTTCCGAACGCAGTCGGATACTTTAAGAGGACATAGTACCTTTAAACCTTCAATTTATTGATTTTTCAAAAATATTTTTAAAAAATAATTTGAACTGTTTGGAACATTTTAAAACAAACCGCATCAAAATCCGATAATTATTACGTTCTGTACAAGAAAAATATAAATGTCTATGGAGACTTTGCTCTTTAAATGAAATGGAAACAAACCACGATTCCATAAGTTTGGGTTCCGACCGGGAATAAATTACTGCAATTTTTTCTTAAATTTTCAATTATATTTATAATTGTCTTTTGATAGGAGAACTCAACACATTTCGGAAAAACTATCAGACGGCAAAAATATAAGTGGGAAAAGTTGCCTGACAGGCAAATTAATAGATAAATTCACGATATACTATGGAAATGCTATACGTGAGAACTGCAGCTCCATAGATTATATGCGTAAATGCATTTGGGCCATTTATTGCCATTACCGCTCAACAGATGAAGAATCAATGTATTACTTCTGCCTGGTAGGTGCATCCTCATGGTGTAGTTATCAAAAGGCAGAATCCTCAGAAAATACATCATACAAACATAACAGTATTGTGCCAACATCTGTTATGGATGCAGTAAAATCAATATTTGCAGAATTTTCCTCACCTAAGTTATTAAAAAAATGTTTGGGGGGAAAGACTCAGAATTCAAATGAGTCTTTCAACTCAACGGTTTGGAAATACTGCCCTAAAACATCAGGATCTTCTAAGAGAATAGTTGATGTTGCAGTGAATAAAGCAGTAGTAATGTATAATGATAGAATGGCTGGTCGTTTGGATATTATGAAACATCTGGGTTGTAAATTAGGTCACTTATTTTTCTGTCACTTATGCTTTTCAGACCGATAATGCTCGAATAAAAGAAGCCGAAATGAAGTCTGGGTCTTCAACATTAGATGCTCGTAGGGTTTTGAGAATGTGAAAAAAAGTCATGCATGAGCATTTTGTTGAAATACAAGGTGTGACATATGAGGCGGGTGCATTTTAAGTATTACATAATTGTATTTTGTTGTATAAAATTACAGTGCATTGTTTAAACGTGATTTTCTCAGTTTCTATTTTTCACACATTCCCGCAAGATTAAAAAAAAAAGTTTTGATCGTAGAGTTCTAAAATCTTATATGGGTATTGTACTTGTTTTTTTATTCTGTGAACCTCACATTTGTTAATGCAATGAATAGGTTTTATTTTATAGCATGATAGATGGGGAAAAAAATTACTTATTACAAACTTTATGATTTCTAAATTTTTAACTTTTTTTAAATGGGGTAGAAATTTAAAATTTGAGATTTACAGAATAAAGGCATTATTTAGTTTAATTTGGTATATAAATAAAGATTCTACTGTACATCTTTCAAAAGTTATCTTGCAAACAACAGAAGGTAAGTTTTTTTTTTTTTTTTTTAATTTTTTTGTTTTTTTTTTTGTTTTTTAAAAAATTTTTTTAATTTTAATTTTAAAAATTTATCTTTCAATTAAAATTTTGTAATTTTTTTTTTTTTTTTTTTAATTTTTGTGTGCATATTTTGTGTTGTTAAAAAAGTTTTATCAATTTAAAAGCAAAAATTGACCAAGTATTTTAAGCTTTAAACTTTTTTGTACAAATTGTAAAAAAAAAAAACATAAGAATATGTAAAAATCATTGATTTATGTTGAATCGAAAAATTATGTCCAAATGTACAATTTTTGGTTTTTGAAAGGTACTATGTTCCCTTAAATAAACAGTATTCCGATCTATGCAAAACCCCATTTTTTTAAGCTCCTCTCTTTGTTTTTATTTTTGAAGCTATCATTTTTATACCCGACGTATAACGCGCAACCGCAAATTTCGGCGTCATTTTTTTGTGCTTTATACGTCGGATTTTACGGTATATATGTTGTAGGGGAAGGTGGTACCGTAAAGTAGCTTAACCCTAATTCACTGACCCTAATTCAGCAACCGCTTTAAAAAAGATAAAAGGTCTCCATTTAAGTCAAAATACTTTTTTTCGTATTTTCAATTGTTATGTTTCTGGGAATCCAAATTCTTTCTTCTTTGGCCTTGTAGGATATACAACTTTCTCAGTATTTTATTTTATTTAATTATACTATATATATATATATATATATATATATATATATATATATATATATATTAGGTTGGGGAAAAAGAAATCCATTATTTTTGCATGAAATTCAATTTGGGTCAAATATGCACCGTTTTGTTGTATAATTTAGTGCCGTTTTAAAGGTAGTTTAATAATGACTCGCTCATAGAAGCATTGGTCCTTATTGGCGAAAAACTCTATTTATAGAGTTTCACAGTCTTCTCCTGATCCCAATCTCTTATCACTCAGGGAGTTTTGCAATGTGTGAAAAGGGTGGTAATCACTTGGTACCAGGTCCGGACTGTATGATGGATGCATTAAAACTTTCCAACCAAGATCTCAGAGTTTCTGGCGAGTCACTACATACTTGTGTGACCTGGTGTTGCCCTGATGGAACACAATACTTCTGTTGGTCGATTCTGGTCAATCGTTGGCTTCAAAATGTCCAGTTTTTGACAATTGTGATCTGAATTTAGTGTTTGATCATATGAAAGCAACTCATAATAAGTAATTCTTTTTCAGTCCCACCAAATACACATTAGAACCTTCCTGACCGTTAGTGATGGTTTAGTCACCGTTTGAGCTCCTTCACTACGCTTTGACCACGATCGATTTCGCACAATATTGTCGTATGTAACCCATTTCTTATCCCCAGTCACCATCCGCTGCTTAAGAAATAGGTCAATTTCATTCCATTTGGCCAAGGCTACGTAGTTAGAAATTCGGTCCATCATGTTTTTTGGTGTTAATTGGTTGTGCACCCAAAGACTGAGCTTCTTTTTGAAACCAACTATGTGCAAATGTTTTAAAACTGTTTTAGAGCCAATCTTTAGCTTCTGGGTGATGCTATGACTACTAGCATGTCAATCAACTTTGTTTATTTCTGTGGTTTTATCGACATTTTCGACGACGGGTCTGCCTGTGTGAGGTGCATCTTTAACATCAAAAATGCCTGAACGGAATTGACGAAACCAAAATTGCACGTAATTAGCTGTTACAGTATAAGCACCAATCACAATTTCAGCGCCCTGAATTGCATTTTCGCCTTTATCAAAGAAAGATTGTGAAACTTACCAAATTTTCTTTTTGTTGACTTCCATTTTTAACACCCTGTAACTCATAACTGAATGGACCAAACAAGAAACAGCAAAATAATTCTTTAGTGTCAAATGTCACCTTGACAACGAGCATAAATTTGAAATTGTTTGGACGATATTTCATGAAATATAGACACTACAGCAAACTGCCGAAAAAATAATGGATTACTTTTTCCCCAACCTAATATATATATATATATATATATATATATTTTTATATATTTATAAATAACACAATCACAATTTCACAATCAATTGAAAAATTGAAATTATATGAATCTTATAATAACAAATCCCATTTCAAAATTTCAATGGCGAATATAGAAAATAAAGTTCCAATGTTTTCAAACAAAATTAAAAATTCAAAAAATAATTTATAAAATATGCAAGTCCAACCTTGAACTTATGAACGATAAGTGGGGTTAAACTAGTGTGATAGCGCCTACCTTCCCCGAATTGCAACTTGCTATGTTAATTGGGAAATATTCAATTCTCAAAAATTTAAATTTTAAAAAGTTAATACTTAAATAAATTAAGCTATTAGCCATCGCATTCGAAAAAATATTACAATATTAAAATGTTAAAATTCTAAGACAATTAAGTGCATAATATAAGTGCCACAACAACCCCAAAGATGATGCACCCATCTTTAAAAAGAATAAAAAAATGTTTAAAATCAGAAAGTTCAAATTAAAAACCCAGTATATTCACAAATGAATAATGTATATCATCAAAAACTCACCCAAGAGCATCCTATCAATACTTCAAATCACAACTTCTGAGTGATTTCTCATATTTCCTACAACATTCACCACTCCTACATTGCTCATAACTCCCCCTAATGCCATCTCAATCCAAATGATCCATATTCTCACATCACAGATTAACTATTTGGTATTAGATGCAAACCAGATTACATGCAAAAAAGTTGTTTGATTGGTCATAAATAATTTCAATCTTTTACACGCCAAGGTTCTATTATTGGAACATCAATTTTGAAATTTTTTGAAATATTCAATTTTATTCATATTGTTCCGTAAAAATTATTTTGAAGTCAAAAACATGGATTATTTTTTTTTGAAATTAAAGTATTGTCGCTAAAGTTAATTGTCTTTCTTAGAAAAAAATTCTAAATTATGCATTTGTTTTTACCTTTGATCGGGCAAAATTCAAAATTTCATATAAAATTCAAAATTTAAAAAATAGTTTTATTATTCGGCAGAAGTAATTAAAAATGACCATTTTAACTATAGACTGCAAGATATAAAAAATATCGTTCCTTTTTTAACTATCGGGTAAGAAATTTCAGTGTTCCAAAAATGGAACATTGGCATGTAAAGGTATATTTTTTAACACAATAAAGTTACTTTGTTTACAGTTTACAGAAGGGAGGTAAAAGATATCTGAACGCTTAAAACTTGAAGTATACTTTAACGCTAAAAATTTTAAGTATAACTTTAAGTAACTAAGAAGATATTTATGACTGTTAACTTTCATTTCGGCACCCTTTCTCAACTCCCCCCTTTCACCCCACCCGTTTCTGGTCAATATCAAGTGAAATTCTCAGGTGCAGCAAAACTGCAGGTTCGTTTGTTGATAGTTAGATGTTACATATATCTTATTTGGAGGAACGTCACGTAAACAGATCTTTTATTACTTTCCTATTTTCTGCGCATTTTGTGTTTCGACAGTTAGTGAATATCCCTTACGCTGATAAGTTGTGGCATTCAAAGCTATTCCGGACAGTAGAAGAGGCTTTGGAATAATTTTATACACTATCAGATGATGAGGAATCATTGATATTTGTCAGTTGCCTACAGAATAAAGTGGGTGTTTGACTGACGAGGAAGATATTGATGAAAATATTATTCAGTCTGTTCTACCAGCAGATGTTTGTGGCAAAATCGAAATTTCTACACACATAGATAATGATGAAATATCTCATGAAGACATGTTTGATCCTGAAATACCTTCAACCACAAGAGTAATGTCGAATTTGAAGAGAAAACTCAAGTCAAATGGAACAAATGTTGAACTTCGTTAGGAAACAAAAGTAAATTTTAACAAAATCTTAAAAACTAGCAGCACTGAAAATATGCGTGAAAACTTTCCCGATTAAGTTACTATATTTGAAATTGAATCCATGCACTGAAAATACCTCTTTTTGCTAAACCTTCTTTATTACATCATATGGATGTTTTTTATAATAGAATTATCTTTAAACGTGTGCCTATTGTATCTTGTAATACGTTCTGTGTAAAATTGCTCCCGATTTGGTTATATACTGAACCTATTTGTTACACTGCGGAATTTGATTGGATTTTTATGAAATTTAGGAGTTAAAAATACATGGAGATATTTAATTTTATTGCTAGAAATATCCAATTGTTTACAAAATGCCAATAATATTTTGTTAATTTCTTCCTTATTAAATTTACTTACTTCATATGCATTATTTTTGTATGATCATTTATTAATTTACTATAGTAATATTTACATATTATTGCATAATTTCCTGGGACTTTATCAACATAGACTATCACAAAGTGTTTTTGTAAGTTTTCTATTGGTCTTTTAATTTCTCTGTAAGAAACATCATTTTTTTGTTCTTTACATTTTATTGCAACATTGAGAATAAATTTGTTAAAATCTTCTGATAGATATTTTCTTACATTTAAATTGCTATTCGAAATAGTTAATCGATAACCAGTGCCTTTGCAAATAATTTCTCTTAATTTCTAGTCTTGAACTCTTACTAGGTTGTCTGTTACTACGTGCCCATGATATTCGTCCACGTATTTCCTGTAATCATTGCATCTGCATTCTTTTTGATCTACCACTTCCTTAATATTATTATAGTTAAAAATTGATCTGCCAATTTTCTTACTATACCTGAACGTTCGCTTAATCAACACATTTCTCAGCGGGAATAAATCCATATGTTTCTTAAATATTTCAGAAAAATGTATCCCGTTATATGATTTGTTCATATATAACAAAGTGCATATTCTATATTATAAGCAACCTTAGAGTCTATCTTTATTTTTAATTTATTAGCAATATATTTTCATAAATCCATGACCAAGTGTGATTCCTGATTATCTGTTAATCCAATACTTTTTAATAAATTTAAATCTATTATTATTTCTTTTTTTTATTAGGTCCAAATAAGAAATACTTTTTTTGTCCAACACTGAAATTATTCTCAAAGTCTTGTAATAATTTATTCAATTCTTTTTTAGTTGTTTCCCTTCCTCTACTTCCACACATTTTGCGTACTCCTTTTCCAACTCTTTTGGTCTTATTACCATTATTTCTACCATTATATATAGACTCCTTATCATTTTGTTTCAAAGCCTGGATTAAATTTTTGTTGTTCCATATTACATTATCCGTAAGGATACATAGCGTTATAAACACCAATGTAAACATTTTCATACCATACTCTTTTTTTATCTTATTTGTAACAATCTTAATAATATTCAACACGGCACCTTCAAAACCATGTTAATTAAAATGCTGTATCTCTATCCTATCTACATTTTTGGTTGAAGTATTTTTTTCTAGTGTCTGATCTATGTTGATTAATTCTTAGGTTCATAGTTCCTAATGTTTGTCCTACATACTTAAAGCTGCAGACACCACATGTCAACATATATATACCGTGGAATGTTTTACAGAACTTTAATTCTGAGTTTTCGTTATTCTGTTCTTGTATCATGGGGCAGATTTTGCATCTTTTATCCCCATATTTTCTAAATTTCACTTTTAAGTGATCCGAATCACTATGACACCTGTCTCATCAAATTTTTCGTCTTATGTAAAATAATTACATTGCGATTCATAATTCCATCACTTCAATTTATCATAGAAATTCCTTACAAAACCAGTATTTCAAATAATACGCGTTTTATATTTCCTAATGTAATGGTTATCATGTACTCCTAACCTCGAAAATTTCTCATTAACCAACGAACTAGAAGATAACGTTTTTTTTTTAATATTATTATTATTTTTTTTATTTCATTTATATTTTTTTTATTTGCACCACTGTATATATATATATACCGTAGTGGCCATAATTGTGGACACAGTTTTTAAAATTATTATATTTTTTAAAAATTTGTATGATTATAGAAAATTAAGCGTTTAACAAAATACAGAGTATTTTATACCATTTTAAAAGAAATTTAATACTGAAACCACTACAAAAAGCAAAATTCAAATATTTGCAACGCAAAAAAAGTTATGCTGCACTAACTATTGTGTTACGTTAAATACTGTTGATAGCAGTGAGTGGGAATTGTTTTGTCAGCCCTGTTTATTGTGCGACATAAATACACTACCTGTAGGCCAAAAATAATCAAAAATTCTTAAATTCTTGGTGAAAGGAAATACGCATATTATAAAATAATAGTTTATCTCCTCAAGCAGTAAAAAATTATAACATAAAGCTATTTAAAAAAAAATGTGGAAAAATTGCTATTAATTGGACCTAATTTCACATGAGAGTACTGTTCATTTTTGGTGAGTTCTTGAGATCTTGTCAGATAGATATTTGATGGATAGTAAGATAAAGCCCATGTATTGTAATATCGTTGGCTAGACATAAGTTTGCAACTAATAGGCAGGAAATCAGTAGCGTACTGATGTCAAATTGATATGCCAGGAAATGTGTGATACGAGCCTTTTATTCAAATGTCATACTTAAAATACTAACGAAAATTTAAACATCACAAATCAAAAGTATTCATTTTTTAAACATGATAATACGACGGATGGACGAATATCAACGATGCGGTTTGTATAAGCTCCAAATAAATATGAAAATATACAAACCTTATAAATGAGAAAAAATATTTCACACACATGCACACATGTACTTTAAGTTCAATGTCAGTATGCTCTGAATTTTAGATTTCTACAGACTCGGGTGAACTAGTCTACAAATGGGTTTAGGGTCATTTGCTCTTTGATTTCTTCTTCCAAACGTCTTTGCTAATTTATGAATTCGTTTTTGGAGCAAAAATCATTCAAATTTTATCAAACCTAATTTTTTTTTTCATTAACATAAAACAATATTAATTATTTGAAAGATTATCACAGTTTTTATATTAAATTAATTTAACAAAGTCGTGTAGTGATATTAATCTAAATGTAAGGTTTTAAATATATTTGGAGCGAGTAAAAATTTAAGCCTAAGGAATCAAATATTTGTTGTTCAAACAAAGGTATATGTATATATTCTAAAATAAAAAATAAAGCGAAATTTTACTCAGATTTATAATTTCATTTTTAATAAACAAGTTTTAACCAAAAGTAAACACATTTTTCAATTCCGCTTTTTATTGAGAATTTTCTGAACAATTTTCTTGAAAAATGTTCGATTTGAAAAATTTATTCAAAGTTGAAATATCACTATCAACACAAGCATTTGACGCTCTAAATTTTCATTCGCATAAATACCCATTGATACGTGATACATTCAAAGTAGTATGAAAATGGATATATACTCTTTCTACACTTAACTGATTTATTTTCACTTTGAGTCAGTTGTCAACAGATGGTGAAGCGACAATTAAGTTCAGAATAAACTTTTTTCTTTTCACATTCTTTTTTGTTTTGAATTTGGATGTGGAATCTTAAAAAATAGTTACATGTAATATATTCCTTACTAGGAAGAATTTTAATGAGATGAAAGGCAAAACGCAAAATTATTAAACCCATCAAGATAAAAGAGGAAAATTCAGGAGATATGCAATCCGAAACATACTGACATAGAACTATTAAAAATAAATGGGGAATGGGGCTGATATCTAGTATAATTGTAATGCAGGTGATAAATTTAAGCATCTGGTGTGTGTGTGCTTGTGTGTGTAGCACCAATAAAAATAAAGGTGGCAAATATGAATCAATCTGAAACTAATATCATTGCTCATTGAACGTTATGGAGTTTATGATAAATCATTTGTTCAGATCATGGCATCAGTCTTTCAAGATTACTGTGCGATAAATGTTTTAGGAACAAATTTCTGAAATTTCTCCTTTATCACTCAAGTGGTGAAATTTGAAACCGAAGCATCATGAAAGACTGTGGTACTGAAGCAAGAATTGTTTTTCTCATCTATTCAAAATTTCTTATCATGCAGATATCTCGAAAATTTGACTTGAAGGTACGTTATTGGAGAAAAGGTATTTGAAAAATGTAAAGTATGTTTACTATTTACTAAGTTTTATTCATTTAAGTGAAAAAGTAGTCAAATAAAATTACTAAATATTATTTATTTTACAACATCAACAAAAAGAAAAGTCTTAGAGATTAAATGATTAGAAAATAATATAAAATTATTCGCTTTATTTATTTATTTTTAATTCATTTTTTTTATTTCTATTAATTAATTTGAATGTTTTTTCATAAAGTTAATACTTAAACACACTAGCGTTACGCTCACGGCACAATAGATAATTATTAAAAAGTTAAAAATGTCTCCGTTTTCAAAATTGAAAAAGTGAATAGAAAAAAGTGTTTTTATCAGTTTTTTTTCCCCTTTTAATTTATCTAGGCCAGAGGCAGGCAATTATTTTGGCTGAAGGGCCAAATTATGGAAGCTGATCAAAACGCAGGACCGTACCTTTTTAAAGCGATTGCATTCATTAGGTAGCTCTGCATCTCAGGAAAGGTAAAAACTGTTCCATAAAATCAATATACTTAATTAAATAAAATATTGGCAGTTTGTTCGATTTATTTATTGTTATAATTTCATATTAGCTATAGCTGCAAGCAAATTTTTCAATCCGTTTATTGAGACAAATATACTCTATCAGGCTTTTCTATAATTTTCCTTTTTACTTTTCTTTATTTATACTTGTTACAGAGGTTTCGTTCGTTAAAGCCTGCTGACTTTTTAGTTCTAGCGGTCAAAATGAGACTAATTTTTAGTCGCGCACAGAGAAGTAAGCATTCGGTTAAGTCGAATTTTCCTACTGTCGTAGTAGACGTCAAAATAACACTTTGCTGGCTAAAATACGCGAAAAACAAGCGTTTTTTGGTTTGATTCTGTTTTTTCAGAAATGGATGATGAAGAAACCGGAATTCTCCTCCTTGAAACAGATACTAATATACATCTTCGGAAACATTTCAATTAACAATTGTGGCTGATTTTTGTTTTAACTTTAACATTCACTGTTCACTAGCTGTCCAATCATTGTATTTTAGTAAAAATTGAAAACGTAAAATATAGACGTAAAACGTAATTAAAACGTAATTTATAGACACTTCATCGTAAGAATGGTTTTCTATGTTCCTATAGGTGAAACAAATAAGAAATATACCCCATTTATAAGTCATCGTTTCATTTTGCCCCATTTTTACCTCCAGATTTCCAAAGTTTTTTTAAATGTATTGAGAGATTTTCTGTATGATGGCACTATTCTTGTTTGTATGAATGATATGATAATTGCTCCTGGAAAACATTGAAGAAGGTATTAGAAAAGAGAGGCATGCTTTGAACAATGGATCAAAATTTGACGGTGCCATTAACTTTAAGAAAATGTCGTTTTTTGCATAATAAAATCGCATTTCTCGAATACTTAATCGATAATTTAACAACAAAACCTTGAATTAATAAACTTTAGGAGGATGATTATTTTAGAAACCACAAATCAATTAAAAACTGTCAACAATTTTTAGGCATACCGTATATTTTCAGACATCCATTAAGTCTTATTCAATCCCTGAAAAATCACAGGTGCGTAATGATAATTACTAAATTTTGGGGGATAAGCAACATATTGTGTTTCAGAAATTTAAAGGTACCCTTTCATCTGATTTTTCATTACATATTTTAAGATTAATGCCTAATTAATAACTAAACACAAATGTTAGTAAATGCGGTTATGATGCAATAGCAAAAAACTTCTCCCACATGAAGAAAAGTACTCCAGCTATAAACAAGAAATGTTAGCCGTCATATAATCCCTTAAAGAAATTCGTCATGTTTTCACGGTAGTCAATTAAAAAAAAATTGCTGAATGATTAAAGTTTCAACAAGCAAAAAATAAATAAATAAGTAAATAAATAAAAAGCATAATACTTAAGCTCGAAAGATAGGCTATTTTTAGTTTCTTCTGAATTATGAAATCATTCGCAAGATCTGTCGCCAAATGAAAAATCGAGGGCGCTTTAGGTAGACAACCCAAAAATAGGTATCACATACGATGGAATTACTTGTGAAGATTAAAATGCCCAAAGTAATGACGAATACATAACAACAAAAAAAAACTTTTAAATAACGGGACAAAATTATTTTAAAATTCTTAATGATATTCTGTTCAAACGTGTAACTGGAAAATTAATGCAAATAGTATCTGTCTCAATTCGAACCGAAATAATTAAGCAAGTACACAGAAAATGTTCATTCGGGGTATAGCAAAACCTAATATAAAATTCTTCATCTCAATTATTACCTCACAAAATGAACAATTTTAACACTAGAACCGCGGTATACCTGAAACCGCGGGCTGGGTCAAATTGGCCCCAATTAATAAAAACCCTTGTTTTTATGCTAAAAGTGCGCAGCAAGTATTTGTCAATAACATATATTCATTTTTAACATGAAATTGTTATAATAAGTAATAAAAAAATTTAAAAAATATTACAATATGGAATATTCTATACAAATAGTAAAATATACAGACAACTTGAATAGAAATATTTATTTTCATAATAGTCAAGATTCCCAACAAAGTTCCTGCACATTTTGGGCACTTCTTTTTATATATTTTATACACTTTCCACATATCGCAGCGTTTCTCAAACTGTGGGGCGCGCCCCCCTTGGGGGGCGTAACAACTCTACAAGGGGGGCGCAAACATATTAAAAAGTCAAAATCAAAAGATTTTTTTAAAAAAATTAATAATTTATGGAAAGTAAACATAATAAAAAAATAAAACATGACATAATAAAAAAATAAAACACACATTTAGACAGATATATTACCCTTATAATTGTATCAGGGCTACAGAATGTATTTATAATTAATTTAACAATACTAAATTAAGAACATGTTTAATAACTACCATTGACTCCATGGATTATGATATATAAAATTATGTACAAAAGTTATCACACTTATCTTGATAATTTGTACGGTTTAGAATTAAACTCTGAATTGCCGATTAAAAGTTACGCGATTCGCTTCCCAATGCCAACTGTTTTCCACGTAGGAGCGCATATGTGATGTATTGGGGTGGAGGAAGGAATAAAAAAGCAAATAGTCTGAAATAAGTAAATCCTTCGCAAACATTGTCAAGATCCTTTTATTGCATTCCAAAGCCTTCGGAATAATTTTATGGATATCAGTGCACAGAAAAAACCGTACTTCGGAAAGACGTATATATACGTGCGGGGAAATTTACGCTTAGGCGAGCGAGACGTTTATATACGCCTGTAGCCCTTAAAAGGTTAAAGTTGGATCGTAGTTTTAACAACATAGTATTATTGAGTTCAATACATTGTTATTGTATGAGAGGGGGGTGGAGAGATGAAAATTATGATTGAATATTGGGTCGCAAATATTGAAACTTTGAGAAGCACTGACATATCGGTATTTTACAGACAGAACAAGTATCTACAGTTATTTTTCTACACTTAAAAGCTTAGCAATTAACCCTTTTTTTTCATCTGCGCAGATACTTCAGTAGTATCCGTTTTTGCATGTGTATCTGACGTACTTTTTTTTTTGTTAGCATACACACTATGCAACACTTCAATGAGTTGTTGAAGATATTCTTCCCTCGTAAGTTTTTTTTCAGTAACTTCTTAGTATGAAATCCATGAATTAATCCCTGCAAGATCAAGAATATTGTAGAATACATGAACTGGCCACCTCCTTGATCCTGCCTTCACAGAATATTTCCGAGCCATTTCGTCGGCGTCGACACCAAGTTTTGTTGAGTTATAAAATGATATTATTTCTAGAAGCTTTTTTGGGTGATTATTGTCGATATCAATTGTAGAGTGACAGGAGCTTAATAATAAGACATTTTTGCTGTTTTTCCCTGATAAATTCTCAAAGTTATATCATCATGCTCCAGTAACAATGCATCGTGTAACGGCATCTTTACTTTTTTAACATATTCAGGTAATTATTTCCGATTTTGCTTCATAGTTCCTGTTAAGCTAGTGTTATTCGTTTTTCACATTTGAGCCAGATTTAGTGTAGTGAAAATTTATCTCTATAGTGATATTTCTTCCTTTATTTTCGAAAGGTTCTATCTAACGCAAATGACGTATTCGGAGAGAGATAGGCTTTCAGGACGTTCCTCAACTTTACCCTAATATGGAAAACGATGGAGCACATATTTATTACCAACATCAGTGGTAAGACATAACTTGATACCAAATTTATGTGGTTTACTTGGCTTACATTGCGTGAAACGACTTCTGGCTTTAGACGGAAACGGCTGTTCATCGTCTGTTAGATATGGTCCTGGCTTATACCAAATTATCGAATTTTCAATAATTTCTTCCAAACTACAGAAATGAGACAGAATTTATCTATTTGAAGTCTTTCAGATCGTGTAGAGTTTTTTTTTCTTCTGTCGAATAGGAGAAATGTCATTAGTTCCCTGAATCTCTCTCTCGCGCAATAGTATCGCGGAAAAAAGGTAGACCCCAAACAACAGACCTCAGACTTTCAAGCTCAAGGTTATTTGCACCGTATATACCTCGAGTATACAAAATTGATATAAAACCATCTAGTTCATCTAAAGTTGCTGACCATTCATTTCTTCCATTTGCCTAGTCTTCCTCTGTACAATTTTTGATATAATGAAGGATAGACTCTTATAAGTTGATTCTATGAACTAATGACATAGGTATTTTCAATATTTTTCTTTGCATAACTGGTAGGGCCACTCTTTTCCTTTAAACAGAACTCAGAGGGTCAATTTCTAATCATAAGCATTCCTTATAAAAACTTTGCTTTGCAAGACAAGCCGATGGAAGTCTTAATACTTATTAAACTTGTTCATAATTTAGTATTAATTAATTAGCTATAAATACTCTGTGCAGCACTGATAATTAAAAGTATACCGGCTAAAGTGCCCGCTCTTTGCACGAGTTCATTTATAAGAAAATGAAATATTATTGATATAATAGTTGAATTGTAAGGAGAATAAGGCCAAGTGCGCGACAATGTTTACAAAAATGTAAAATAATTTTTTTAAAAATAATTGCTCAAATTATAATTAGTCTTAAGCGAATTGTAATTTTAAGCCTCACAGAATTAGCATTTATAATTTATGTTAAATAATGAACAATAATATAAAATTCCGATGAAGAATAATTGAATTATTTTTAATATTTAAAGCGAAAAGACTTCAACATGTTTTAAACCAGGATCATTCGTGCAATCGATACGGTCGAGCTACGTTATTGAATCACCCCAATCCATTTTTTTTTATAATTATTTTACTGTACACGATACAAATAGTGATTCCAGTGAATAATTTAATTAAGAGAAAGTAAACTTACCTACTTTCAAAAGGACTTTTCAATTTTTCTTTAGTAACAAATAGACAGTTTTGCCAGAATAAACGATTTCGTAATCTGTGTGTCCTGCGCTACCCCACTTCCGGGTAAAAAGTGTATTTATTATGATATATATATGTTACTGCTAAAAAAATTGTGTAAAACGTTTTTCGTTATGCTTTCTATGTTTGAGAATACTCATAAAAATAAGTCTTTCCCAAGTAATCCTTCAAAGTGCTCTCCGTGGTTTTCCAAACATCATAAAACTCTTTTGGAAGGAAAAAAGCGCAACACACACAGAGAAATACATTACTTACAACTTCCCTAAATGAGAAACAAACACATAAGAGAGGGGTCATAACTAACTGTACCAGAGGTCAAACAGATTATCAGAAAAAACAGATTACAGCTATAATGTGCAGTATTTCAAAAATAATTAGTGATGAATTTTTTATGTTCCTAAATTTTTTCGATTATGGGTCTGTGATTTGTTTTTTTCTCTGAAAGAGTAGCATGTTAGGTTTAAAAAAAAAACGTAATAAAAAAATCTCTCATCATGGGATTACAGCAAATCAAATAAAAGTTGTTTTTTTTTGGTTCTAGGATCAAAAATTGCTAATTAGGTATTGAAGAAGTTTTTATTTTTAATGACTCAGTATCGCCTAAAAATTATATCAGAGTAAAAGTGCATTTTTTATTATGTCTGAAAGTATTTTAATTCATTCCAGTAAATTAATTATTTTTTAAATCTTTTATTTTCGATATGCTCACGCCCCCTTCGTAAGGTTAACTCGCCCCCTCCCCAGGGGGCGCGCCCCACAGTTTGAGAAACACTGTTTTAGACGCCTGAAAAAGTTTTTGGATAAAAGTTAACACAGTATTCCATGAAAAATAGTAAAATGTATCAGAAAATTTTATTATATATATATATATATATTTAAACCACACCTTATAACTACCATAGGAAAACAAAGATTTTATCTGAAAGGGGAAGAGGTACTGATGCAGATATCTGTGGAGAGGATAAAAATGCCATACTCCTCAACAAATGTATGGGGAAAAAATTAATTGCAAAAGAGAGAGAGAGAGAAAGAAAGAAATTGACTCATCCATGGAGACCCATAAGAA
>BMAV01013158.1:76622-87663 GCA_019973955.1 Trichonephila inaurata madagascariensis
ATATATATATATATATATATATATATATATATATATATATATATAATTTTTATGTAGGCTTTTATAAAAATTATTGAAACAGAAAAGGAAATTCGCATTATAAGTACTTATCTTTACAGCTGCAGTGACTCAAGTAACGCCCAACCCGACCGATCGTGCGGTTGATGAAATCCCGAGCTCTAGAAGCCACATTAATAAAGCATATATAATTAATGTTTTTTCTATTTTACAATTATTTAAACACTAATACAAAAATTTGTATTCAAGAAATTAGAAATATATTGATTATAACCTTTTTGTTACATATAAGAAGAAGACGTGTTTTCGTTGTATTTGAAAACCAAGTTAGATTTGCCAGCTGAAAGTAAAACATGGTCTACAACCACCGTCTGTTGATAAAAAATGATACTTTACACCTTCTGCAAACAAGCTCAATCGTTGGAAGCTGGATTTTTTTTACATACTACTATTCCAGAAGCAAAACTTTATAAGAATGTCTAACCCGCAAGACCGTACTAGTAGGGTCTTAAAGATATAAACTATTTTATCTTAATTTACTAATGTGTTAACTTTATGCGGTACTATTATAGTCCTTCGTATCTTGAGGGAAACATACTTTTTTCTGTACTCACGAAGTAAGTCTTGTCATCTAGTTTCATTGCATCGACTTCAACTCTATACTAGTAAATACTTGTAGGCTATAATTTTATCGCTATATTTTAATAGTATTGTGTATTTTATTTGTAGTATTTAAATTTCTCCGAATATTATTCCTTCATTTCATTATAACCCAGGGTATAGGCAAATTACAGGTGAATATTGGCTAGCTCCAAAACTTTGTTTAAACCGGTGAACTTGGTTCCCAAGGCCAGGAGTTTATTATTGTACTACTATGGCTAATATTTCCTACTATCGTGACTAGTTATACTTAAGTCTTATAGCTATTTGTATCTTTTTAAAGATTATATATATAAATATATATACTACAAATATATAGTAATTGTAAATAAAATTGAAAAGCATCTAAGTTAAATTAAGAAATATTATTTGTTCTAAACAAAACAAAATAGAAAATATCCCACAGCTTGCAACATTCTACTAAATGATAAAGTTTATATTTCATTTCAAAACAACAAATTAAAAGTACAAGCTAAAACAAAAAGAAATTCATTGCAAAACAAATTAGAAAAAATAAACTTTTAAAAGAGCATATGTAAAATATTCAGGAATATCTTACTTCTTGAATTTTAAATTAGGGAAAAAAAAGTCTTAAGTTTGAAAGCTCGTTTTTATCTAAGCTTTACTTTCATTAACAGTCTTTTATTTACTATGTTATTCACTTTGGTTTTTTTCCCCATTTTCTCTTTACTTGGAATTAATTTGATTAACTTACATTTATAACAGCACGATACTACACATAAAAACAAAAGAAGAGTTCGTAGCATAAACAATTACTTTTGCGAATGATACTTAATTTATATTACTAGAAAATTTTATTTAAATATATAACAACACAAAAAATGTCTGAAAATTTTCATTTTAAATTAACTTTTTCTAATAGTTAATGTTACTTGTTTATAATGAAATTTGATGTTATTAATTAATTTTAATGTACTTCGCTAACTTATAAAAAATATTCCATGAGACATACTATATATTTTCTTGTAAAAACCAACATTTAATGTATAAAAGCATTTCTTGGAATGTTCTCTTTTTACTCTTTTGTTATCGTATAAGTAAGTGCACATTATTTTAAGTAATAATATATTTTACTTGAATTCTTAAAAATATTGCACACAACAAATAAAAAAGGGATATCATTATATTTTTCTTCTGCAGAAAAATCTGGCTTATTATTTGAAAAGTAATTAGGTAATTATTTTGAGAAAAGTATAACAAAAAACAATAAATAAATAAATAAAATAAAATTAAAAAAATAATAATATTTTAATAATTCTGATAATATTTTATACCTCAAAATTCTAACTTTTTTAAAATTTTTTCTGCAATTAAATTTCAATTATTTTATCACTTATAAAACATCTATTTAATACATATATATATAGTTATATATATATATATATATATACCAGGTGATTATAATTAAAGTTCCACTATAAACGGTCTCTTAAAGCTCAAAGGGGTGAAGGGAATGCTAATAAATTTATTATATGGTCTAAACACGAGATGCGCTCACGAAATTTTGAAATAAAGTAGTTCCTAAGTGTCCACCAATGTCTTTTTCCGTTTCAGTCGTTTATTGTGTTGAATTTTATGTCAATATAGAAAAGATATTAACATTTATTGATCAGTTTCTGATCATCTTGTCATCGATCCACATTAAGTGAAGGTAAGGGAGAAACAAAAACAGATCATTTTCCTCAAACAAGAACAGATTGGTATGAAATTGCGCAAAATGAGCTATAATCGTGTCCAGGACGATATGACCACTCTCATTTGCCTGCAAAATTTCAAGTCAATGAAGAATGTGTTCAACAGTACATCGTAACTGATCATCGTAACTGTGAGGCTTCGCACACGAAACGTTATGGAGTTATTTAATCATTCAACGTCGCAGCACCTACACGATATACTAGACTTTTTAAATGACCCATACTTAGAAATAGCGCGGAGATAGATCCGGGGATCGTTGTAGTCATGTTTTAGGGAAGTAGCGATGAATATTGCTTTCATCTGTGAAGTGTTGAAGCAATAGCACCTTCACTGACCCATGGATATCGGGGGGGCATTCTGAATTAAAATTATCTATGTAAAGATCCTCCTTTGCTGTAGTCGAGGCACAACAAACGTCTGCAACGTGTAATGGTTCTGAGGGCTCGTAACAGATCATGTGACAGGTCTACGTGTACTAATTTCTTCAAAAAGAATGGACCAAGGATGAATTTTGCCGTGAATCCCCACCAGAGCGCGACCTTTGGAGATTATAAGTTCAATATAATTCACCGATCATCCTTACCCCAAATGCTGCAATTAAGTGTGTTGATTGTCCCACTGAGGTATAAATGAGCCTCGTTGCTCCACAGAATATTCCAAGGCCATGGGAAATCAACAGTCATTCAGTTGAGAAAACTGACTGCGGATGAGAGACGTTGTGACTTATCCCTATCAAGCAGCTCCTGGGTATGGTGTATCTTGTATGGGAAATAATGCATTATGTTTATGAGTACTTTTAGGACGGTGCTGTAAGAATAGCCTGTCTGTCGAGTAAATGCAAGCGCGCTACTTCCCACAAATTCTTATGTCAATGAATCTATTGCAAACTTTGTCTTGTCAACATCGACAAGTATTGGTATAACACGTTTACGGCCTCTTCCAGGTTGAACTGATTTCCTAGTCTTTTCAAATCTCTTAATCATGGCCCTGATATCTTTTTAAGAAAATTGCCTCTGCAGTAGATTCTTTCTACGGCAGAAAATTCACGAACTGCAGCAGAAGCATTGCTCTTGTTTTCATGAAACAGATTCACCAATCACGCCCGTTCAATCAAAGAGACCATCCTTAGTACTGCCAGAAACATCAACTTAAACATGACAATGTCTGCAATCGTTTTGTACCCTAAACTTTTCCATAAGGTTTCCTCTTCATCTCAAGCATGCAAATCTCGACATTTTTCTCCTGCAACAGGCAGAGTTTCCCGGTTTTTCATTTTTTACACATCATTCTTGGTCTTACGTTTGGGTTATTTTTTGTGTTAAATTTCATGTTTTCCCCCAAAAAAGGTCCTCTGGTGGACATTTTGGAACTATTTTTTTTTTTAATTCCTTGAGCGCATTTTGTGTACAGCCGATACGAAAAAATTCGTTGCATTCGGTTCAGCCGTTTAAACTCTAGGATGACATTTAAAGGGGAAATTTAATCCTGTGATTGGGTGTCTCTGTCCTGAAAAATCATTCCGAAGCGTTTACTTGTCTTTTGCAAACTCCTTCAAAAGTGTAACAAATTTCATTCCTTTCCCCTTTTCAGTTCACGGGAGGTCTAGAAAGGACGATTTTATGACTCTCAGTTCGGTCTCTATGTTTATTTAAAACCAGGAGAACACTCGTTTACAGCTGTGATGTTGCTTTGGGCGAATTTTGTACGGAAAAAGCAGGGGCCCTATATGGTTGTTCCCCCGATCAGTCTAATCAGTCCCCCAAAAAATCTAAATTTTGCTTCCTTTCCCTTTCGAACAACGTGTACTTAGCAAAAATATCTTCTATACATCGGCATTTGTGATAGAGCATAAAACAACTCAAGTGATTTTTTTTTTTTTATTTTAATGGGGATATATTTTTTCTTTAAAATGGGAAAGTATTTCTAACCATTTCCTATTTAATTTTTTCTCTTTCTGTTTCTTTTGCGTTAAATGGAAAATTCTCATCGATAATTACATCTTTCCCACAATTCAGTCATTACAAATTCTGTATAGTGAGAAAAACTTCACCCCAATTAATTTTGCCTTTCAAAACAGTACACTTAATACCAATTTCTTCAGTGAAGTTAACCGACAATTACGCAATGTAGCAAATTTTAAAAACAATTTTAACATTTGGAAATATATTCTGTATTAAATTTTTTGCGTATAGAAAAATAATGTCTGCTGTGGGGATGACAAAATATGAGATGTGATGTATGGCTTTGAAAGAATATTTTCGTGCATGTAGAGTATTTTTAAAAATTTAAATATCCCCGAAGTTGATCATAAAATTGTAAATGGGTCATATTTTAGTGTATGCTGGTATCAAAAAAAAAAAAAAAACTTGACTTTTGAATAGCCAAGGAGCTTATATTCAATATCAACCTCTTCGTAAAATTGCTTACAAATTTTATTCAAATTGTAAAGAAACTGAAGTATAAATATATGACTTTTACAGCAGTAAAAAATATTCATAATATATAAAATTACTATTCCTCTACATATTTCAGTACATTTTACAAACTGTAGCTAAAAATATTTTTTTTTTTATATTTATAAACGAGGCATAAAAATTCAGTTTTAAAAATGCCTTTTTTTCATTTTTAAATAAATAAAACGTACAGATATTGTCAGACCATTTCTAAAATCCGAAAAGCTTTTTGGGGAGCAAAAAACATATAATTTTACATAGTTCAAAATTTTAATATAGTACACAAATATAAGGTTTAATTAAAATATTAAGCAAATACACTTAAAAAGAAAAAGTAATTTATTTAAAACTTGTATTTCATGAATAAAAATAAATTGAAGTTCATCATGAAATAAACATAATTGAAAGAAAAATGTTTAATTTACAGACGCTAGCAAATAAACGTTTATCTAAGGGGTATCCCGGAAGTGATGCAATTCGTTTCGGTGAAAAATAAACCTTTTCGTTGTAATATTAAACAATTCTCTAATGAATGGATGAGTCAAAAAACTTTTTCACGTTAACTGTTTGGACGGGAATGGCTAAATAGGAACATTTAAAAAGTTGTGTGCATACATTGAAATTAACCGTTAAGGTTTACATAGTTTTTCAAGAGAACAAAAAGTGTATTATGGGTGTACAAGTTTTATAAGGAGTACGTGCTGTTTACGAAAAAAAGTAGTACAAATCTATCTAAAGGAGTACGGTTAGTTACCTTAGATATTGCCAAACGCAAAAATGTATTGGAAGTCAATTCCACAATTCATTGTTATAAAAATGTATGGAAGATTACAGGACTTATTTTTGTAATTGTATTTTTTAATGAAAACTGTAATTTCACCTGTCAAAACCACGGGACCCTCACTGCTTGCCCAGCTTAAGAGCCGACTCTGCCCCAGCAAGTGAAAATGCCTTCTTTGGTTTGTCTACGTCTTGGCATTCCATACTGCACTATATAGTACAGATGCTCGTTTTATACTTCCTACATCAATCTAATAGTTTGAAATTAAAATTATATGAAATTCTTAACGTTTGCAACACACAATACCCAATACCCATTATAACTTTTTTAATTGTACATTACCAAACGATTACATTATTATGTTGACTACTTAATTAATATTAAGTATAACTTAACACGCAAATTTTTAGAATTTTTAGGTATCTGACTACGTTCGAAACCGTCATTTTAAAAAGGCGCATAAATGGATAATTTTCAAGATATTTAGTGTCACTTAGATTAGAATACATATATAAAATTGTTTTAGGGACATTTTGATAAAAAAAATATTTAAATTCAATATTTCGGCAAAAAATTAACTTAGAATAACCTTTTTTCAATATGTTTTCCTTTTGTGAAAAATGCTTCTATTATAAAAATATTTTTAATGTATATAGCTCAGACCTCTGTACAGAGGCTGCACTATGTGGTTTTTGAAAAATTCACATTATTTTCAGAGTTACAACCATTTGAAATTATTACCGGCATTTTTTTCTTAAAATTTCTCCCCTCTATTGTCGTAAAATAAGGATAAACCCACTTTTAAATTATAAATTTCAAAAATTGTAGTTGAGCATCTGTACAGAGATCTGAGCTAAATGCAGGCAAAATATTATTATAATAGAAGCATTTTACACAAAGGAGAATATTTTGGAAATTGGTCATTCTATGTTCCTTTTTTGTCAAAATATTGTACTTAAGTAATTTTTTATTGCAATACTATTCTTAAAACAATTTTATATGCATTTTCTAATCTAAGTGACACTAAATATAATAAATATTATCTATTTATACGCTTTTGCAAAATCATGGTTCAGAACGTAGTCGGTTACCTTAAAATAAGTTTTTCAAAATCTATTGTAGGTATAATCATGTTTTTTTTCATTCAGGCGTTTGAGTTTCTCAGCTTTGCTTCTACGTAAAAATTTATTGCATATTCAACTAATTTTTAAGTATATTTTTTGCTCTTAACATGTAGTTTTCAACCGAATTGTATGAAATGTACGAAATATATTAAAAAATGCTATAAAATAAAATTAGAATTTATGTTAATATTCAAAGAATTGTTAGTGCCTATGGTAAATAATTATTTTAGCTGTATAAAGTATATATATATGTATATATATGTATGTATTTTTTGTCGAAATTTTAACTGAAATTTCTATTATCATATTCTTAGTTTTGTATGATCGGGATTACAAAAAATATCCAGATTTTACTTAATTGTTCTTCAGATAGCCCTTAAAAAAAGATAAATGTTGAGGAATTTGCATAAATAGATACTTTTTTTAAACTGGAATTTAAAATTGATATTTTACATTTATTTATATGCGTAAATGTCAAATATAAATGTATCCGGATATTTTTATTGTTATTTATTCAAATATGCAAGTTTAAAAATATGAATTTATGGAAAAACCCTCAGTCATATTCTTTTTGAAGTAAACTGATGTTCAAGCATTTAAAATTCTAATATAATTCGATGTATCTTACCATTACGTAAAATGCCCTGAACACACATGGCTTTGAAATTTTTTTAAAAAAAAAACAATGAATCTGAATTAGTTATTTTTTTTCGTTGTTATTTTTATCGAAGTGTTAGAAATTTTTTCAATTTATTTGATGCAGAAGTTTAAAAATTATTCATTTTTAGTTGCTGGAAATTATGAAAAAGTTTCAAATTTTAAAGTGTTGATTGACTGAAATTATTGATTTGGATAAGAAAAAAATTGAGCAATGGAATATACTTAAAAAAGTTATTTGTCTATTTATTATGTAGAATAGCAGATTACCCTATCACACCCCAACTTGTTAAAGTTTCAAATTAATATAAAATCAAAAGTTGATTATAATATATATTATTTATGCTTTGGGACTTTTCAAAACTTTTAAAATCTCAAATCAAGCTAACAAACACTAACTGCGCTCTAAAGAAACTCTTCCCCGGTTTTTTACGATTGCTTTAGGGTCAGAAGACGGAGTTCCCTGTGAGCCATGAAACTTCCTGTCAGTGTCCTGCTGTGTGGTTTCCCCCGTCCCTAATTATCTTTCAAGATGTTAAACCTTTTAAGGAGGAAAGAGGATTTCGGAATAAAAACGTCTCAAACGCTTGTGAAGTTCTTTCTTGCTGTCAAGAAAAAGCGTGCGGTGCGTTGTCGAAGCATCCTTGGCTGGCAGAATATTTTGTGCATAATGTCCACAAGGTTTCGGGCAGAAAGTATAAAATACATCTCCGAATCATTTCAGTTAATTTATCAGCTGCACTCTGTGATTTGCTTGTGAGCGTCAAAAATCTCAATTTTACTTAAAGTTTTATCAATAACGAATTCTTACTGTGCTACATGAAAATTAAGGAGCAAGCTGCAATGTTGGAGAAGAAGTCATGGTCTACAGACATAAAACAATGATTCAACGATGAGCTATCCAAAAAAATTAATTAAAATGCAGCAATAAACAGTTTTCTTAAATCGAAATTACTTACTAGACTCTAATAAATGATGTACAAAAAGCCAACAACGACTACTAAGAAGGAACCCAGAAATTATTGTTTGCTGAATCGCTATTATACGCTGATTGTGGCAAACAAACGCAAACTAATTTATTATGTCAAAGATGGCCTCAGTACTATACAGCATTTTGTCACGTACCCTGAGTTATTTCACTTTCTTCATGGAACTCATTTGGAAATTAGGATGTGATGGAATATCCAAAGATATTTTAATCAAATAGAAAAACGTTATGCGTCAAGGTACTGAATTATACTTTTCCACCTTTGTGAACCACGACAGAAAAAATAAAGACTATTAAAAAAAGTTATCGGTGTGTGATCTTTGGTTTTTTTCGAATTTAATTGCCCTTGTCAGGTAGGTCTTTCTGGTTTTCAGTTTCAGCTAGAGAGGGCATACATTTTTATTATGGTATACCAAGATTATCTCACAAAATATGGGATTCTCCAGTCTCTGACTTCAAACAGAACAGAAGAACTAGCCTACAACCTAGTAAACATATTATTGTTCCTTGGAATACTTTCTGTATTACAGTCTACCAATGGCATTTAATTTTCCAATTATATGGTGAACAGCGTGAAAGAGTTTTTGCCAGCACTGAAGATCGTCCATGAGAAGCCTGATTATTTTTAAAGCCAGGGTAGTTTCGAAAGAGCTGATCAAGGAATAGAAATAATTTGAGCATATATACTTGGATGCAGGACAATAAATTAAACAACTGAAGGGAAGAGGAAGTATTTCGTTCAATTTATGAAAAATTGAGCTTATATCATTCCGGGATCAAAAGAACACAATGTGAAGTTTTGAAGTAGGACTTACAAAGTCTTTTCATCCCGAAGATGTTTTAAAAGACATAAGTACAGGGGAACAGCTTCAAACAGCTAGACAAAAATAGTAAAATGTGTCCAAACAATGAAAAATCGTAAAACTAAACGGATAATTCAAGAAAAAGAACCTTTTTCAAAAAACCTGGAAGGGATTATAGTCCGTTGTAGATTAACCCTACATGATGATGATATGCTGAACGATTACCGTTTTTGATCCGTGTGTGTGTTTAAAGGAAACAAGTGAAGCTTTTGCATATAAAAACTGTCGCAAAAAATTCTTACCTTTTGTGGCCATGGTAGTAAAGATGATGAAATGGCCGTTTTAGGAATCCTTTGTTGAAAAGCTGAAAATATATATATTGAAAGAAAAATAAACTCTAAAACACACAAATCTAGAAATACAAACCAAAAAATTAAAATGAACTTTTAGAAAATTCTCACTACTTCTTTTTGGGAACAATTGTACAAATTCGTACTTCTGACGACGACAAAGGTCAAAATAATTTGCTTAATTTAGTGACATTTGTAATTGTTGTGACAGAATATGGTTTCTACAGACATGAAATTTTGAATGAATTGAAAGACAATTATATACGAGATAATTATTCACTTTATGAACTTGCTTAGAATTTAAGATATTCCTGACCACGAAAATCCTATCGGGAAAGGATTCATTAAATATATGAGTAAAGAAAAGTAGCAAAATACGAAATGTCTTTACGTGAGAGATGTAATGAAATGTAATTCAAGACTAACATATTATAACCAATAGATTATCACTTAACTTCGCATTGTTGCATTTTTGCAACTTATGATTTATTTTAATTTAAAAGACAATATTTTTTTAACTACCTACAAATCATTTATCTAAGAAAAAAAAAGATTACTGCAACGAAATACATGCTAATTTTGTCACTAGATGGAAGTACATTTCTTCCAGAAATCACAACGATTATAAAAATATCTGATACCTCAAGAGCTGTGTTTTTGCTATAAAAAGAATCCACTATAATTTATGCTTCGTCTTGTTTGTTGACGAAATAAATTACCGGGTAAGAAATTTAAACATCTTTTGATGAGTAATAAAATCCTCATATAAAAAACAAAGTTTTGTAATTTACAGCACTACTGAGCAATGTTGCCCTTTTGAAACAAACAAAAAAAAAAAATGACTGAAATTCAATTTAAAACTGCTTAATTTCTTATTTTTTACATATTTTTTCCTTTTAGTATTACTTGAGAACTAGCTGATATAATTTTTTCATAGAAATTTAAAAAAATTAAACAACAATTTTGTTTCCCTTCATAAGAAAGGCATATTTTTTGCTTTGTACAGCTTTCATTTTTCTTTACATATACTATATATAAATGACTTATCATTAAGTTTTCAGAATAACATTTGTAGTTTTGAAGAATGCACACCACTTATATATATATATAATAGCCTTATATATATCAGAATATTTTTTCATACTTTGCTTAAATATTATTTGTATATTTTACAGAATGCCTTGGGAAAGTATGTAATAATTCTCATAATTCATATTTTGCCTAAAAATGTTCATCAATATATACAATTCCTGAGCATTCTGTGGTATGTCGGCGTTTCAAACATTGCCGGTAATATATATGTATATGTATATACACTGGTGTGCAAAACCTAAGCAACAATGTAAAAATTTAGCAGATAGCCATGAAATTGCAGAAAAGGAGGTCTGGAGATGAGTAGAGGGAACACGTAAGTCAGTAGAAACTTCATGCGTATGCAAATATGAGAAACAAAACGTCAGAAGCGATGTGAGCGTACGCAAAACGCGTGAT
>BMAV01013158.1:106431-125114 GCA_019973955.1 Trichonephila inaurata madagascariensis
AAATAAAATTTGTAATTCAAGATAAAAAGTAGCTTTATATTAATATTGATTAATTGTGAATTGACTCCAAAGTCTAAAGATTTCTGCCATACAGAAAGTCAATTTTACAGGTAAATTATTCATTTATTTAAATAGACTTTTTTACATTAATTTTTAGGAAATCTTGTATGCAGATGGTGCTGTTATATTTAAAAAGACATGTTTGTTTAAAAATAATCATGAAAAAATTGCCATTTTTAGATCCATAATCCAGAAATAAAATGGGCCTGGAAGAGGTTAAAAGTATTTAAAACATGATTTTTTATTTAAAATTAGTGAGTCTATAAAAAAAGTACGACGTGGTTATTATTGAAATTCATCTAACCCTTTTCAAATATTTTTCTACAAATATAACATAGCCATACATATAAAAAATTTACTTATAAATTTATACACATATTCATCTTACAATAACCTAGATTAATTGTATCTTACGGCTTTTACACTTTTCTTAACCCGGTTTGAAATTCTGTAAGTTTTTTATATTTTAAGAAATCAGTACTTCTGATATATTCAAAGAATCCATAAAAATTTCCATAATTAAACTAATTCTTTATTAACAAACTCTGGAAAGTTACAAAGGCTTTCTAAAAATTCCATTAAACTTTCTTCATTCGATAGGAAACCAATAAATCAATACAGTCTATTTAAATCAATAGAAAAGTATAGAGGAAATACACATCAATTAGAATAACCATTCATTAACTATACACCATTTTTCAAAGCGAGATCCGCTGAAACGCATCAAGTGTTACACACCCCCAATAAAAAGCAACAAAACACACCTCTCCTCCCAGCGACAGAAAATAATTACTATTTCCCCGATTTCCAAAAACGGACGAAATCTAAAATTGGGGCACCGAAGATCCATTTAAACAGAAACTTTTCACGAACGGGAAAAAAAGTTTCTTCCACCGGCGAATGATGATATAGATGTCAAAAGTTTAGTTTTCCAGTTTTTGGGATCTCCTTTAGGAAACCCATGCGCAGCTCCAAAGAGAAAAGTGAGCGAAGGGAAAAGACTTAGCAATGCTTGCTCTAGTGTCTCCTTTAATTAATCATCATAAGCAAATGACGGGGCTTATCCCCCCCCCCCCCCCCTCTGCTACAATTAATTACCGACATTGACATGTAATCCCTAGCGCGGTTTTTATCAAGTGTTATCGAACTTTTGATACAACCTCATAGGCAGTTTAAGAGCGTAAAATCTGCGTTTCGGTCATAGCGTCGACAAAAGCTTTTAATGAGGTTTTTAAGTAAATATAATTATCGTGTGTTATTTAGACAGGAAGCGGCCGGCGCTTTAATCTCCCATCCCGGTACACGTCAAGGGTTGGGAGTACAAACATGATCAAAATAGATTAAAGAAAGAAAGATGTTTTCGAACGGGTGCGATACTAGGAAGAGAGAGAAGGTACAGGCGAGGGCTGAAGGATAGTATTAAAACTTTGTATAGAGTTGTTGCATTTTATATCGCTTTGCTAGTTTATGTCAGTCACATTTAAAACTCCGAGATGTTTTTAATTTTGTATTTGAATGATTTGGTGACACTAATGATAGGTCATGTTTGGTGGAAAGAGCTGGATAAGTTTGTGTACTGTGGCTCTTTATTTTAATATCTATTTCAGATGTGGCAAATCTGTTGTTTAACCCCTTAAACGGTCAATTTTTTTGCCCACAATGTTCCAAAAAAGGCACATTTTTTTATTACATATAACCAAGCATAATACTTAACACAATGCGAAAATGGAAGAGTTTTATTTTAGTTTTCAATTTTAAAGTTTTCACTCTATTTATTTTATAACTTTGGAACACAAAAACCCTAAATGTACTTATAAGTACATTCTGTATCCCATGAAAAATGTTTCATATATCTTAAAAGAATTTCTCTCATACACTGGCGTAGCTAGTCCTGAGTGGGCCCTGAATCAAATTTCCTTGGCGGCCGTTATTTGGGGCCCTTAGACGTCTTGCAATTTTTTTTTACACATGTTGGGGCCCCTGTAGCTTCAAGGGCATTGATACGGCTGATATGGCAGTAGCTACGCCCCTGCTCTCATACTTATAAGAAAATTTAATGTTCGTACCTCTTTTAAACGGTTGAGGATTATGTGTGTGTGCATATATATATGCACTCACAATTTGAAGCATGGTGTAGTACTAAGTCATACATAGCTATGAGGACAGAGCTAATATTGACTTTTTTGGATTATCTTTCCATTTTCGTTTCTTCTCAAGCAACAAACAGCACATTGCCTTAACAATCTCTGTTATTTATTGAAAACTTTCAAGTCTAAGTTCCTACCTTCAATGAAAAATTCCCTCCTTCATCACAAACGTAATCCTTGATGAGAAGTATTTCAGTAACATGGACAAACTGCATCTTTTAAAAACACTAGCACTAATATAGTCACATTATAAGAATTAAAGAATATATACAAATGAAAGATAGAAAGAACAAATATACAGCGTATGTGTAAACCACTTATGGCCAGCTTTCGGTAGCCCGTACGGTGTTAAGAGTTTTTAGGGGTTAAGAGGTTTGTGTCACTCAGTAAATATTTGAAAATTTCCTAGTCTTGTCTTTAAGTATTTAAAACAACACTGATATACTAATTAGATTTCTATTTTTAAAAATTGAAAGAATTTTTCTTATGAACAATGAATTGAAAATTAGAGGAATTTTGGGAGGGGAATGGATTAGAAGTTGTTTTTTTTTAAAATAAGAACAGGGGATTCCTTCACTCTGTATAACTATTCTCTATTATTCATACTAACAAAATATTTATTAAATGTTTTATAATGCTTTTAATCTTTTATTCATACATCTTTTGGTAGTAAGAAAAATTTAACATAAAAATCGCTGGATTTTTAAAAAGTTTTTAGAGTTTATAACTTCGTGGATTATATATTGTACGAAGATTTTTTTGCTATGTTTAAATTGTTAAGCTACATAATATCACATATACAATTTAAAAAATTAAAATTTCTTTTGAAAGTTTGCTTTAAAATATATTATGACAGCTTTGATGGGATTTTAAATTTAACAAAAACATACACACAATTGAAAAAATTGTTTTCTCTATTATTACTCTTTACAAAGATGCAATCAGTTGTTGGATTTATGTTTTACTAACTATATTTTATGCTATATATGTAATATTAATTATAAATTAAAGAGTCACTATAAAAATATCAGGGCTTTTTTTCTTATCGCTGCATCTAAATTTTTTCAGAGCATTAATGGTATTTTAATTTAAAGAGTAAAACTATTAATATATTTCTCACATTGTTATACTTTAACTACGGCTCAATAAAGATTGATATAAAGCAGAGTTTCTCAACCCCCCTAGGAGGGCGTGATAACACTGCAAGAGGCGCGCGAGCATATTGAAAAGTCGAAAACAAAAGATTATTTTAAAAAATTATTCATTTACTGAAAGTAAACAAACAAAATACATTCTGACATAGTAAGAAATAAAATACACATTTACACTGATATAATACACTTATAAATGTATCAGAGAGAGTACTGCACAATGCATATTAGAATTAATTTAACAGTACTAAGTTAAGAACAAGTTTAATAATTACCAGTGACCCTATGGGTTTGTGTCATGTATAAAATTATACGTAAACAAAAATTAACACTTATCTTGATAATTTGTACGGTTCATAATTAATCCTTTAAGGTATCCGACTACGTTCGGAACCGTGATTTTGCAAAAGCGTATAAATGGATAATATTTATGATTTTTAGTGTTACTTAGATTAGAAAATGTATATAAAATTGTTTTAAGAATAGTATTACAATAAAAAATTATTTAAGTACAATATTTTGACAAAAAATGAACATAGAATGACCCATTTTCAAAATATTCTCCTTTCGTGAAAAATGCTTCTATTACAATAATATTTTGCCTGTATATAGCTCAGACCTCTGTACAGAGGCACAATTAGAATTTTTGAAATATATAACTTAGAAGTGGGTTTATCCATGTTTTACGACAACAGAAGGGAGAAATTTTAAGAAAAAAACGCCGATAATTATTTCAATTGGTGGTAACTCTGAAAATAAGGTGAATTTTTTAGAACTCGTAGTTGAGCCTCTGTGCAGTTGTCTGAGCTATATACAGGCAAAATATTATTATAATAGAAGCATTTTTCACAAAAGGAGAGCATTTTGAAAAAAGATTATTTTAAGTTAATTTTTTGCCGAAGTATTGCATTTAAATATTCTTTTTTGTCAAAATGTCCTTAAAACAATTTTACACATGTATTCTAATCTAAGTGACACTAAATATCATAAGTATTTTCCATTTATATGCTTTTGCAAAATCACGGTTCCGAACGTATTGGGATACCTTAAATGCTGATAAAAATGTACGCTATTCGCTCCCCAATGCAACCTTCTACGTAAGCGATATATTGGGGGAAGGAGTAGAAAAGGAATAAATGAGCAAAAATCCTCTGAAGTAAGTAAATCCTTCGCAAACACTGTCACTGTCCTATTATTCCATTCCAAAGCTTTTGGGATAATTTTATGGAAAGCAATGCACAGAAAAGATCGTACCTCGGAAAGGCGTATATATACGTTTGGGGCAATTAACACTTTGAGCGAGACGTTTATATACGCCGGTAGCAGCTTTAGAGTTAAAGTAAAGTATTATTGAATACATTGTTATTGTATGGAGGGGAGGGGCGATGGAAATTATGATGGAATATCGGGTCGCAAATATTGAAAGTTTGAGAAGCACTGATATAAAGTCATTATATTCGCAGTTCTCTATTATTTTGTGTAATTAAGATTTAAAGCATCAATTGAAATTCCCGAACACGTTTAACCCCTTGCATCTGAATAATTTAACTGACTCTAACAACAATTCAATTTTAATACAGGCAGTGATTTAGTTAATAACTTGATTATTTTCTCATGATAATACCGTTAGTTATTACATTATTATTCTTTATAATGTTCTTATTTATTTAAGGGAAAAATAATATTATCACTAAAAACTGGGACTTCTTAAAATGCTTTTTTTTCACATATCCTAAAATTTGCAACGAATCTAACATAATTTAATTTTGAAAATTAGTGAAGGATTGTTTAAAATTTTAGAAATTACTAGGATCGGACTACTTAAATCAAATAAACGAAGAGATTAGTTGAAAGGGGAAGGGGGGAGCAAATGTTTATTACAAAAGGTCGTACCAATAAATAAAATCAATATTTTTTTCTTATATTTGCAAGTAAAAATTTATTCCTGCGAAGTAATGTTTCTTATCGCTTAAAAATTGGAAATAAGAAAAATTTAAAGAATAATTGGTCCTGTATTTTCCTGTTATTTCTAAACAAAAAATAAAATTCTTAGCGAATCTCCATCAAAAAAAAAAAAAAAAAAAAAAAAAATGTGACGTCTTCAACATTATGATGCACGTAATGATTATTATATCAAGAGAATGTATGATACCAATTAATAACTTTTTAATCAGATACTATATACTGGCAATGAAAAAAAGGTATAAAGAAACTCCATTAAAAATCCTCAAGTTTTTTTTATTGCTTTTTTTATTTCTGAAACTTCGAATTTTTTTCAATAGAAGAATTTACGGATGAATTTTTAAAAAAAAGTTTGTAAAAATATAATATATTCTATTTTTAAATGCGTGCTTTATGTTGTACATGTATACTGGAGGTGTTCCAAATTGTTACCTTTGCAATAATAGGTATCAATTCCTACATATTAATTAAAACAGTGAAAAGTTCCAGAATACTCATTTCAGTTTAGTAAAAGGTTCCAACATATTAGTTCTAATCTAGTAATAGATTATAGCATATTAATTTCAATCTAGTAATAGGCTTTAATATCTTGCTACTTTTGGGGAATATTTTTTCATTACCCTATATTATATCTGAATTAATCATTTTTGAATATATACCACTTGAATATAAGAGTATACAAGCTTGGGTTAGGTTGGGAGTTACATTACAATACCCCAATTATATTACCCCAATACATTAGCAGATTTTAATTTTTAGTATAAAGATTATGCTTTTGCGCTTACGCACATTCATTTAAATCATGGGTGGCCAATCTTTTTGAGAAGAATGACACTATTTGATAAAAATAAATTATGCCTGCCACTTCCAACTTTTCCAACCAACAAATGCAGAAAAGTGAAAAAATGTTACTTATAAGCTTATATTGTGCGATTTTTTGCAAATGGTAGTTGAAGTAGTTCTGTTTGAGACTCTAAAAACTTATACTTCATACTAAAGGTGTAATATAACTTTTTTGAAATTATATTCAATGAATGCTTTATATTATTGATACTTTAGGTTGTGGACAACCCAGGAGTCCTTAGCTTTTTTATAGAAAGTCAGAGCGGATTTACATTCAACATAAAATTTTCTTTCCTTATAGACAAAAGAACAGTGGCGAACCGGTTTTTACACTGGTATTGTCAGATGAGTGATTGACAGATATTGTAAAAATCAAACAATCGTTTTTGAGTTCAAGTTAAGTGAATTCCAAGGTAAATACGCGGTAGGAGCGAAATCAACAATCGAACATTAATAAAATGTCAAATTTCATCTATCTTTCTAAGACTGCTTTGAGGAACTGTCTCGGTGACTCGGGCAGTCTCCAAGGTGAATCAACTTGTCTAACTTCTTAAGGCAACTCCTTAACAAAGATCACAGACAAATATCAAAACCGTACATGCCATTAAAACTATCGAATACTGTAACTCAGTCCCTTTCTCGCTTCATATCTTTTAAAATAGCAAAAATTATTTGCAAATATTTCGATTTCTTCACAGGGCAGGTTCTGAAGTCAGTCAAGGTCATAAAGAAGAAACCCCAAAGGTAAGTTGAGGGGAAAAACGAGGGATAACCCACTACGAAACTTTTGAGAGTAAAGACGATTTACAATTTTCTTTAATTGATACCCCCCCCACACACAAATGTTTATAATTATCTATGATAACTCTGAATTTTTTTATCCACTTGTGAAATAATTAATTTATGCGAAGAAATATTTCCTGTACTTATTTGGAAAGCAAATAATCAAAACTGAGATTATAAAAAAATTGCCATAAATATTAAACCAAATATTCAGAAACTTTAAGTACTTACATCTTGCTGTCATTAAGAATTTTAATTTGGAGACATAATTTTTTTTTTTTGCTTAGAATAATTGCTTTTGCTGTTGTTCTAATTATATGTTTGTTGTTTTATAATATCGTGAACCCTAAAACTTACTTTATTTCTGGGTAGTGAGAGGGATCACACAACTTTTGGCCAAAAGGTATTTTATTTAAAAATTAATTTTAAAAAATTAAATCCATTATTAATTATTCTAATTTTGCAGTCTTTCGCTGGAGAAAAGTCCAAGACCGGATCAACGTTCGTAGATCTTCAGATGATCGTCTCTCAGGTGCAGCAGCCCCCGCAACCACTTTCACTTGTATCCGAAGACCCTCGTCACCTTCTGAACCGACTCTTTAAACCCCCCAAAATCTCTGATTGACGAACGTGGTGGGTCTATACCCAACATTCTCCGTCTTGGTCCCAACTCCATTGGTCCTTTGAGACAAAAGGCAACAACATCGCCATACCTCGTACACCATTTGAGGGTCTATCTAGAGACCTATAACTTTGACACTCGGAATACCCTCCTGAGAATGTCTTCCTCACAACAGGCCGACATTCCTACCATTCAAGTACTTTGCGGCCCAAATATGAGAAGGAACGAACTACTGGATAACTGTTAAATAGGAGTGTCCCTTCTATAAATCGTTGTGACTAAAAACCATCTAGATGTCGAAGAAGGAAGAGGCGTGGTAACATCAAAGCCATTTTCAGAATCAGATCAACATCTATTTTGCTACCAGGTTTTTGAGCCGCGGTTTTTTTTTTTTTTTTTTTTTTTTTTTTTGAAGAATACAATGACCCATTTGGCCATTTTGCTCACCCCCGTGCTTCATAAGTGACAAGTATTGTCGCAAAGTGTTCGTCTAACGAGGTGACGCTTCAAATAAAATTAAGAGCGTTGTTTGAAAAAAAAAACTATTTGAGCAGTTTACGTATGTCTCCAATACATTCAATGAGTTCGAGTCTTAATGTTTCTAAAGACTGTGGTGAAGAGGTACTGATGCATGCTAAATATGTCAAGGCTTAAAGTACTCTTAATGGCGTGGGAATTTGAGGAGTGAGTTATCTGCTCAGGATCGTCCTCATCACTTAAATGCAATTCAGAATTACAAAATCATTATGCTTATTCTTTGTGCTACGTTAATAAAAAATCAATTTATTCATTTAGTCAATATTCTGGGGTTTTATTCAGGTAGTCAATGATTTCTGGGGTTAAGTTTCGGTCTTTATTACCAATGTTCTTGGGTTTTAACCTTTAGTTTTAAATCCTAAGATCCAATATAAGTCGAGGAGAAACGTTAATGGGACCAGGGGTCAGAAATGGAGAATCACTGATTTACGTGTACAAGTAGATGTAAGGATGCCCAAATGAAAAGGGGACACATGCAAATGCGTCAGAATGTGTATAGATATAGCAGAGCCACCAAACAGGGACACGAGGGTCGGTAGGAAGTGTACACCGCATACAATGTTCAACAGTGAAACCTGTTAGTAGTAGAGGAAATTAATCGAAAGTAGAGTCGTTCCATATAAGGATGCGTCCTGATCGGAATAATTTGCGGTAGTATGGTTTCAGATTGCAGGAGGCGAGTTTAATGGGGACATCTATTAACGAATAGTGCCATTAGGTCGAACGTTGTGGAACATTTGATGTAAAAGTTTTTGAGAAGGGCAGCAAACGATATCGGGTCTCCATAACATACTTCCATACTTCTCCACTGAAACAAAGGCAACTTTAAAAAATCTGATGAAAAATGTTAGAATACCCACTGTACAGTCCAGATTTGTCAATTTGTCACCCTTTGACTTCTAGGCCCTTAGACCACTTCAGGAAAACGTTTTTATTTGGACGATGAAGTGAAGGAAACTGGGAAGGATTTTCTCAAGAATCAACCACCTTCTTTCTAGAGTGAAGACGCAAACCTGCTACCGAAGCGATGGGATCTGTGTTACAACCCCCAGAGTGATTTCTTTTGATTTCCAATAAAATAATTCTTTTTATTGCACCTGTCCACTTTTCCTTTGAGTGACCCTTATATATTATTATACAATTCGTGCTAACTGCGAAACAAATATTCCCCTAGAAAAGAAATATCTTCTATTTATTTCTTCAGAAAAACAGCTCAGAAAGTATAACTATTTTATGTTGAAAAATGGACAATATATATAAAACCATGAATATTTATAAGACCAAAGTACGTTTTTGATTAAGTTCGAAGGAAATAAAGTAATAAAAATTTCCTTTTTCTTAAAGTTAACAATTAATATCAAATTTAATATATTTTGATGAGTTTATTTAGGTATGGTAAATACGATAAATTCCATCACTATATTACTACCATAAACAAAAGGACTAGAATATTGTTATCACACACACACACACACAGTCTCTCTCTCTCCATCTCTTATCATGATATCTTAGAAAACCTCTCACTGGAAGGAATTATAAATGAGGCTGAATAAGCAATCTATTCTTGTCGTAATTTCATTCATATATTTTCAGATTTTCAAAGGAAAAGGAAATGAATAGTTGTTTAAGCATTTAAATACAATATGAAATTGTCTTAAGTATCCTTGTTTATTATAGCAATTTGCTTTACCTCGATTCGCGATGAAAAGATTTTGTTTCAATTGAAGTTCCAAGAATTATTTTCCCAAGTCTCGATGCTTGTGATAAAGATTTCTCAATCAAAACTCGACAGCCGATGTAATTCACAGTTCCGTGACACTACTCTTCGTCTATTGAACAGAAACCAGCATTGGATCCCTTTTTATTTCTTAGTTGTTGAACGAAATTTTGGGCGGAAACTCTTATCTCCGTCTAATTCTCTGCGTCCAAATAATAGACATTGGGATTTCCAAGCCTGGCTCGAACCAACCTTAATCATAGCGCTGCACCAACTTTAAATTGCACCCCATGCGTTTTTCGTGCTACCATCACTGAATGGTAGAGCTCCCAGAAGTAGGAAGGAGCAAGGTACTACTGTTTTATAGTAAATAAGAGCCACCTTTGCACGAAATGGAATAGAGAGCTCTTTGAAAGGAACGGCACGCGATATGTTTACTCATTGTTGAATATCAGTGGTCTGCTTGTATAATGCAATTGCTACATAGGACTGACGCTTAATCTTTCATTCCTTGTATTCGAGGTCTTTTCTTATTGTATTTGACGTTGGAATGAATGTTCGGATTGGAGGAATACCTTAGTCAGGAATTATTTTTTCTTTTTCTATTGATTGTGATAGACAGTAAAATTATAATGGTAATGTACTCAAATCGATTTTGGTTTCTGAGATTTAGATTATTTGTTATATACGTTCAATTTAGAAGAGAGAGAGTATGGCAAATAGTGTAAGTGGACTTTAAATAGGATGTACTTTCTCGTACAAACAGAAATGATAACAATGCGAGTTTAATATTTTTAGCAGAAAGTTATTACAGAAATGCATTGGAATTTATTTCAATATTTTAGTTTGAAATTTTGATTTGCTTGCTTTACCTTTAAATAATAATGACAACTTCTTTCTTTACTAATCAGGTGGTATTTATAAATGCATGCCAAACCTTGATAAAGCTTCCTTTTTTTTCAATAGAAGCTTAATTTTAAATTTTTAAAGAGTCAATATACAAATAACAATTTCATCTATATACGTATCTCTTACATAACAATCCTCATTCAATAATAAATCAAAATTGAGTTTTAACTTTTAAGAAACGATATATTTGTTCAATGGACATGGATATAATTTAGTTGGCTGATTTTAACGACCATTAAAAATACTGTGACATTGAAATAGTATTTCTATGATATTGAATAATATTCTATAAATATACACTGGTGTTCAAAATTACGAGAATTGGATCGAAGTCGAATTTTTCTAAAAGTGCTGAAAGATAAGTAAAACTGATGCTTTCAAACAAAGATTCAAATCTTTAAGATCGATTATGCAAGTGTACACGTGCATATGGACAGTGCAAAAATGCTCAATAAGCGCACATGATAATTTAAAGGCTTCACTCGTTCACATAAATTGGTAACTTTTGAATTTTTTCCCCTCACCGTTCTAAAAAATTCAAAAGCAAACATTTAAAATGAGTTATCTCCAACATTTGAAAATAGAAGGATGACACGAATCATCAAGAGATTTGAGTCGATGTAGTGTATGAAGTGTAGGTACAAGAAACATTAATATAACTCCCAACGTTGTGTGTAACTAATAGTAGCTTGTTTAATAAGAACGTATTCATAATGAGAAGATCTGTACTAATTCAATAGCCATTACGACAAATGAAGATCGATGTTTGACCATTACGGCGAGCCATAATAGTTTCTTGACTGTCTCGTGAACTTGCAGTCACGGAAGCCCAGTATTCCATGGCTATTATTCCCAGGAGGCTACATAAAAAATGCCTGTTTGCAAGCAGACATTCTGTCCCACTTAATTCAGAGTACAAAAGCGCCCATTAAGCATATTGGGAAGAGCTTTGACATTGGTGCAAAGATCAGTGGGAAATCGTTATATTTACAGATGGGTACAAATTCAGGCTTTATATTCATTGATTCTCGGGGAACCTTCATTTGGAGGAAACCAGAAACTATCCATAAGTCCTCCAACATCCGGTAAAGAGATCTACATGACAGCAGAGATTTGATGGTTTCGGTAGACATTATGTTGAGCAGACCTCCACGTCTTTGATAGAAGCTTTGTGACTGTTGTGAGGTACGAATACGAAATCTTATAGTGCCATGCTGGCCTTTTCAGGGGTGAAATTGACAATGAGTCCGTTTTAGTGAAAGAACCTCATCCACCTAAGATTCATTTGGCTGACAAATTTTTAGAAAGTAAGGATATTCGCTGAATGGATAAGCCAGCCAGATCTTTAGACCTCAGCCCTCTAGAGTATATTTAACATGCTCTTATGAGGGAAATTACATCTCGCCATACCGTTCCCAAACACCACCTAGGACCTAAAACCAGCCTTGATTAGCGAGTGGGATTAATTAATACAGTTACTTATACATTGTCTCGTTTCCACCATAAATTCCGGTTATGAAAGCTGTATAACCATAAGAGAGAATGTGCCATATACTTTTATTAATTCTCTTTTTTTTTTGCTTCATCTGGTAACCCCTCTTTGAATCTGCCCTGATGAGTATGATCATTTGAGTGGTGCACCACTAATATTTTTCCGAAAACTCTGTTGGAAATCGGAGTATTTGCACTCTCCCGTTAACATGATTGGCCAAAAAACATGATTCGTTTGAACCAGGAGGCTTTCTTACATTCTTCAATGGTCTAATGCTAAAGTTCCATGGCCCATTGCAGGCATTGTTGATGATGATAAGCTCTCAGCAGGCACCATCTGAGTAGGCCCATACACAGCAGTGTACGCTGCACTGCGTGTTCAGACACACCTTCCTGTAGTCACTGATGATACTGGCCATTGTAGCCCTTCGATCATACGTAATAATCTGCTTTCCCCTGGAATCAATGCGTCATGGTCGACAAACCACTGGCCGGCGTCGTTTCATCATCCATATACTACTTTCGAAAGGTACTCACAATGATTCCATGTTGAACCAAATTTGCCATTCCTGAAATTGATGTTTTCAAATCTCAAGCCATGACAGTTTTACCTTTATCAAAATCTGATTAATCAGCTGCTTTTTTCATTATGTAGCTAAACACTCTACGTGTGGAAATATAGTGCTTAGGTGCTTTACATATTCAACATCAGCCGCACGTGTCGAGTTCTGTCTCCAGCATTGTCAACACCATTGTTTCTTTTATCTACAACAAGAGTACTGTTTATCTCGTCAATTAAATTTTTATTCTATTTTGTATTTTATTAAAGTGATGACCAATTTTTCAAAGGATGAATAATTTGACCTAACATATTTCAGCATTTTTTCTAGTTTAATTGCAGGAGTCCGACTTTATTTTATTTATATTAAATGTTTAAGTATAGCAGTGTGTCAAAAGACTTCAGTTATTTGTTTCTCTTTTTCTTACATTTTAACTATGTAATACACAAGTATATAAACTGTTAAATTTTTCAAATCTTTTTCTCGATCTTTGAAGCTACATATATTTTCTTACACCTGCATCATCTAAGAGAAAAATTGCAAGGCAGATTGTTTTGGATGTCTCCGTTGGAATTCACATCTTTTATACGATTAGAAAAATTCTGGATGCAAAAATCACTGGTTGGATTGTATTTATAGTCCAGGTAGCACAGATATTAAAGATGATATTTGCTTTCAGAAAATAGACTCAGATTTTAAAATGATAAACTTTGATACATTTTCCTACGAAATCTGTAATTTATATATTTTAAAATGTTTATGGTAAGATACACATGTACTTTGAAAAAAAATATTGACTTTATCTTTCACACAGCAGTTTTATATTAACAAAACATTAGTTAATCCCTATAAAATTATTCACAGGACATTTCCATGAAACTTTAACTGAATACTGTTAATTCATTTCATAGTTATATTTTCATAGTTATTTTAAGAATCAAGCTAAGACATATCAATGAAATTTTTATTCGATTTCTGTCATAGATATGTAAAGGAAAATGAAGAATTATTTTTGAACTATATTTTAAAGGAATATGAAGAAAAAAAAAAACCGAGTTTCATTTTTCAAACTGTAATTATTACAATAATATTTGAATTGTTTATTACAAAGGAGTAAAAAAATAAGACAAAGAAGCAACTTTTTTTATGGTGTCATTTACTTGTTTATTATTTAAAAATAAATTCCCGAAGTAACAGGTGTAACTCAAACAATGAAAACTTAGATAAGATAAGCCAAGATATCGCATTTCTATTCTACTTTGAAACGGATAATTAGCAGGATAAAAAAGACGGATGAAAGAAAACAGCTTTACAATTGCTATTAGCACAACCCCACAAGAAAACATACCTTTATCGCTCCCATTGTTCGTAAAATATTGTTTCAAAACACAAAAGAGGATGAAAAGTATATTTTAAATACTTATTTCTCGTTGAAAATAGAAAAACAAAATTTTTAAGTTTCTTCAAAAAAGAAGCAATTTAAGCTTATTGATGAAAATGCTCTCTTCCAGCTGATGATTTAAATAAAGAATGTTTCGAAGGGTAGAATTTCGGGTCGATCAAGGGCGGGTAGAAAGATCTCACTATCGCGTGCGAAAACTTATGCTCCAAACACGCACTTATGATTAGTTCCGCGCACTTAATGTTAGTCAATTTGGAATAATTCTGTTACGAGATGTGTTTCGCTAAGAGGCTACAGATTTCAGTTTATTATTATATTTTTTTCTCTCCAGAAGTTTTGAATCATGCTGATCCAATTTGCGCATTCCTTTCTGTGAGAACTCGAAGTTCACAGGAAAAATGGAACACACACATTGTATAACAGATGAGTATGAGAAAAAAAGATTCAATAAAAAAAAAAAAAAATCTTAAATGATAAATTTCCTCGAGGTAATCCTAGTATAATTTTCTATTAAATAATTCAGAAAAACAATGTTTAACAATAAATAATAGTATATAACATGCTTTTTTATCCCTCCCCCCCTTACCCCAATTTCATTAATTTTAAAATATCGATTAGAAGCTATATTTAAGCACCTATGATTTGTGCCGCTAGCATTTCAGCTACCTCAATAACTGATTTCTGGATTTTCAAGTCGTAAGCGCAAATTACGATCAGTAAATTTCCTTTGCAGCAAGAAAACTATTCCAGATAACTTACGATCGATTGACTAAAGTTGGTCACCATAAGTCAATTTCACAAAAAAACGTATGGACGTTGCCGCTTGTGCTGAACTGAAGCACATGAGAAGAGAGCAAGATACGTCAGTACAGGTGCGTAGCTACCTCCGTATCAGCTGTATCAATGATACGAGGACCCAACCTATAGGGGCCCCGACATGTGCAACATTTTCATACTTTCAAATAAGCTCTATTAATGCGATCATTTTTTATTTATTTCCTAAAAAAGGGCCCAGGAGGAATTTTGTTACACGGTCCACTCAGGGCTATCTACGCCCGTGCTTTAGTACAGCTTACAATGTCCCACTGTGTGCTGATCTCTGTTATCTGAAATTTAAGGGAAAATAACATGTATAAAATCTATTTTAGTACGTGAAAATTATATTTTATAATTGTAATGTAATGCGATTTATAAAAACGCAAGATGGCTTACCTTTAAATATCTCTCAGTGCGTGGTGGGAAACACCCTTCCCACAAAAAAGGTCTAAAAATCAAATTAGTGTTTTAGTAATAAGCTAAATAATTTATTTTTATATATCAATCTCAATCAAAAATATTTTAACGTAACATTATATATTAGAGAAAAAGGGCCCCATAAAGGGTAAAATTACAATCAGAGTTTTTTTAATACAGAGATTTAAGTATCACAGAAATTTTATAAGTATCGTTGGCGAGTGTTTTACCCTTTGATACATATGAAAGACGAGAGATGGAAGAACAGAAACATATATACAATACAAACACAGAAGAGAGAACATAGACGTTTTATTACAAATGATGATCCCAGCAAAGCACAGAGAAGGGCACACTTCTTTTCTCGAAGATACATCTATGCCTTATTCGGGATTCGAGCCCGAGCACCATCGATTACAAGCCGAAGGTCATAAGCACTATACTGGCTGGGCGGAATACACGTCTTTGAACTTTAAAAATTCATTTTTTGAGATGGTGTTATATACATTTCATATTGGTTCTACCTATTTAATTTTAACCCATTTCGTGTAAATTTGTAACAAATCGCGTTTGATTAACACATCTGTATTTATTCTAAATACATGGATGTGGAAAAACTCTCAAAGTATTCATTAAAATTAAAATTACAGCCAAAATGCTTGTATTAGTAAATAAATAATAAACGGAAAAATTATTGTTCTTTTTATTTAAAAGTGAAAACAATTCATAAGATGTAATTGCTTACGATTTGAATACTAATAATAAAAAAACCTGCTTGACTAAAAAAACTAACATACGACAATTTTTTACTAAATTTAAATTTTTGTAATTTAATCTTGTAACGGTTGCGATAAATTCAGTATTTTTAATCTCAACACTTTAAATTTATTTTTGTTTTATCACATTCCGAAACAGAAAAAAATCAGTATATATATTATGTGCATCTGATACATAAAACACATTCTATTAGTATCTTAATTTTTGTATGAGATGTACAGTCAAATTTCTTTAAAAAATACGTTTGTTTTGATAACATTAATTATAAAATATTTTAAAGATTTCAAAGCGTTATTTTACTTTGAGGCTCGCTTGTGTGTGTGTTAAAATATGAAAAACCTGAACTAAATTTGGAAAAAAAATTTCTGGCAGAAAAATGTCTTAATTTTCATAAAAATTCTCAGCAGTGTAAGTCATAAATCTGTTTATAATACTGAGTTTTTAAAATTAATTTTTAAAAACATTTCGTAAATAGACAGTTTTTCTATTTACGATACAAAGTGGAAACCCATTTAGCATTACGATATAGGAGACGAAATATAGAACTCTTGTTTCATACCAGAAAAAAATGGATCAACTCGGATAAAAATAATTTAATAAAACCGACTGCTCCCTGTAGGAATAATGAAGCCAGGATGTAATATAAACGTTGGAATGAGAGTTATATAAACTTCGCACTACAAGCAACACGATGGACCTCGGTCAAATGACGAGGACGACACCTGAGCGGGCGCCCCCTCTCCTAACTGCCACACCCCACCAACAGGTGGGCTTTGAGTGAGTAAATATTAACGTTGCACTATTCAGCTACACGAGGTCTTTTGGAGGCGGAACTTGTAATTTTGAACCATGGTTAAGTGACGAGGACGACACCTGAGCTGGCACCCCTTCTCCTAACAGCCACACAACACCAACGGGAGGACGTTTGAGCTCTCGACAGATCTAACGTGCATCGCTCCCCAACATGGCGGTTCTTCAGCGGTACTAGGCTCGAACTCATGACACGCCAGCCACGATCCGATACCTTGACCACTAGGCTACCACGACCACTTATTTTAGTCAGAATGTCTGCTTTTGAATGCTTTAAACCAGCGATACTCAACCTGTTGCCCACGGGCCTCATGTAGTGCACCAGACTTTTCTGAGTGGCTCCCAGTCATGGTTATCAAATTCAATTATTTAAGAACAATACATTAAAAATTTAGCGAGAAATGCTATCAATCAAGTATTCAAATATATAAATTTTGCTATCGATGTAATACTGGTACAAATTGCGAGATAACTTTTTTCCCCTTATTGTAATTTCAATGGTTGGTGATAATAAATAACAGTGGAGTAGCGATGAATGAGTTGTATGGATGAAATTAATTTGTAATTAAACCTCATGTCTTCCAAGCGAAAAATACCTAAAGAATATATGTTGTTTCAAGACAATTAGTGAAAAACAAACATGAATCAACAAGTTGTTAGATTTGTCATGAAAATTTTATGTATAAAATTATATAATTTTTTTCTCTTCACTCTATACCACTAAGCACAAATTTTTCAATGGCTCTTTTTCTTGAGGATCTCTTTCAAGACGAGATAAATTGGCTTCCTTAAAACAATCCTTACAACGGCAACAAACTATTTGGTTGGTGGTAATGTCACAAAATGCAGAGGTAACACACATACACACACAACACACATACACATACAACACACATACACGCAACACACACACAACACACATACAACACACATACTCATACACAACACACACACAAGAGGTTTCTATAAAATTTATTACATTATAGATATTGATAAGCATATGAAATAGTTGAGGATTACACACACATATATGAAATGATACAGTAATTGTTAGAGTATTTCTCAAATTCTTCCGATGTACTATTTGATATAAATTCAGTTATTTGTTCAGATATTTTTTTTAGTAAAATCAAAAGGTATTTCAATAAATTTGAAATAAAAATGCACAAGCAAGTTTGAAATAATTTTAAACAAATAAACTAAAAAAATCTGAAATTCAGTAAGAGAATTCTTTGTTACAATCCTGTATAAATTAATATCTGATAAAACAATAAGTGAGGCTTTTTCAAAAGAAAAAAATAATTCTATCAAAGAACATGGCGCCTTTGTTTTTATGATAGTAGAATGCAAACAAGGGCTTTGGGCTCATTGATAAAAGGAAATCGGAATTACCTCATAACTGAGTAAAGTATGAATAAAGCCTATTTTTCGTAAGTGAAGTTTTACAGAGAGAGAGGGGGGGGGGGGGCTTAATATATTATAGTTTTAAAATAATAAAGTCCAAAACTATGAGTTTTAATATTTTGATCAATTTTCCGCATTTTAAATATCCTTGATCTTACTGCGTCTCTCCCCCTCCCTATCAATTCACAATCCTCATATGAAATAGTTATCATATGTCATCATATGGCCTGGCAGAAGAAAAGGTTGAATACCCGTGCTCTTAACAGTCTCTACAG
>BMAV01013158.1:125514-155036 GCA_019973955.1 Trichonephila inaurata madagascariensis
TAAATAATTTTTTATTGTAATACTATTCTTAACCCAATTTTATATACATTGTCTAATCTAGTGAAGCTAAATATCATAAATATTATCCATGTACACGCTTTTGCAAAATCGCGGTTTCGAACGTAGTCGGATACCTTAATTCAAACGCCCTCTTATAACTGAAATGCTCGTTTTTTTTTTTTAAAAAAAAAAAATTAATTTTTTTTTTAAATCGTTTTTACTTTGACGCACTAGCATTTTTAGTTGATATGTCTTTTGTATGTTGCTGTAACAAATTTATTAAACACATTTTTTTTTTAATTTTTAACCAAGATTAAAAATTTATTTTAGTGATAAGTAGAAAGAAGATTAAGAATCAAGGTTAATGATCCACAAGGCTATTTTTACTACAATGATCAAACTTATTTAAAATTGAAAAAAAATTACCTAAAATACACTTTGTATATTCTCTGCAGAGAATACTTTCCCGCATTCAATTCCGCATTAACACTTCAATTTAATAATGAAGGAGCAACAACAAGAACACTTTGTAATTGAATAAAATTTGAATACTTAATTTTTTTTTTTTTTTTCTTCTTCCAAGTATTCAAAAAAATTTGGAATACAGAGAAATTGGAAATTTTTATCTTGGAGAATAAAATGCTTAAAAAAAAAAAACCATTTTTAGAAATACATTGATCTTTGAACAGAACTATTAAAATATAAAATAATATTTCTATAACAAAAATCCACAAAGTAATCATAAAGTCATCAGAAAATACAGTGGCATTAATTCAACTAAGAAGAAAGATTTCGGGTTGTTGTGTCTTGGCTATTTTATTAATATCAACGTAAATAACATCCAAGGGTAATTATGAACAGTGACTTTAGATTCACTTATAAACCAAAAAATCATATCAGACATTCTAAAATTTCTTAGCTTCGTGAATAAATTGGTTTATATATATTTAGAATGGTGTATGGCAGCAAAAATAAATAAAGATTAAATAAAAAAATCCGACACACAACATAATATATAAATGTATGTGTGTGTTCACAATACGACCGAAAGGAAAATGTTTTACCTGATTCTAATACAATTTGATTTTCAGTTTCCTGATCTATCCTTTCCTGCACAAACGATTTTTTCCTTTTTTAGTTAAAAAAAAAATAAATTAAATTAACATAGATAATAAATAAGTATATCAGCATATCATAACTTTTCTTTATACTTGTTGCCACGAGCGGGAAATAAAAATTGCACAATGTCACATGTTTTGTATTATTCAAGGTAACAGCTTTTTTTTTCTTCTTTTTTTTTAAAAAAAAAGAAAAGATTTTATAATAGACTGATGTATTTTCCATTTTTTGTCCGTGCTAAAAAGGGAACTAAACAGTAGGGGGAGGGAGTAAAATTATGACTACTCCATCAATTCCAACAATATATTTATGAATTAAATACGTGGTCAAACAAATTAATTAAAAAACAGTCAATCAAACAAAGTGAGACAAATCACTACTTCACAAATAGAAAAGTTGGATCCGATTCGTCCCCTTTGCAACTCCCAAATCCAACATCAAATGGATTTTAAGCTAGGTAATGAATCTTATTTTCCATCACGAAGTGATTCAAATGCAGTTCCTCCCCAAATGAGTTTGTCTGTACCAGGTCTAGGTTTGAACAAGAGGGAGGAAAAGAAGAAAGCAATGAATAAAAGCAGCAGTGAAATGTATAGCACGGGGCCACCCTGCGTGGGCGCTTCTCCACCCTATTTACATCCGCCAGGCGAGCCTAGAGGCCCAGGCAAAGCCTGTCTTTCGTCACAGCTAGGCAAAATCGTGCGCGAGACCTTTTTACCTCGCGTAGCTCTGAGCACGGAAGATCCGTTACCATTGCGTGCCTGGCATTATGAAAGATCAGGGCTCGGCTGTAATCCATCATCCCGTGTTGAATCGCGATCCCCTTTTGGTTTGTTACGTTTACGGGGCCAACAACGAGAACTTCTCACGAAATGTTAGTTGAGCGAGGGCATACTGAAAAGAAAGAAAGAGAAGGGACAGCAAATGAATGAAAAGAGAGGAGAAACACGGACGAGCTGTTGATTTCAATCTCGAGGCTTCGAACTGAGAACAGAGACATCCGATGAATCGCTCCCTCCAGAAAGGAAAGCAGAGATTCGGTTGGGAATCGCTCATGGATCGAGCTACACACACGCCATTTTCCACGAATGCAAGCGATGCGAAAGAACATTTTTTTCATTTTGTATATTGGGATGCTGAAAAACTTGGATGGGGATGTCTTGTCACAGCACGCGAGCAACAAGTTTTGACTTGTGACAAACCTATCGAATGGAGTCGGAGTGCCGATGAGTAATCTCATGGGATATCGACGAGAAGAGAGAGAGAGGGATGTCAATTGCCACAGAGTAAGGGGTATTCGATTATAAATGTCCTCACGGAGCCAGACTTTTGAGAATCGGAGAGGGGAAATAATTACATTTGCATACATACGGTGAGCTTCAATCACTAAGCTGTGATACTCGTAGTGTACATTAGGTGGATCGCAGCTATATGTAGGGGGGGGGGGGATATAATGAATTGAAATCAGCCTATGCGGAAAAAATGTTCTATGGTACAGAAAAATAATTAAAAAAAATAATAATTTCAAAATTTAATATTGCCACAAAAGGGTTGAATTTTCGAAAAAATTTGAAAAGGCTTAATTTTGGTAAGGCCATTTTAGAGTCAAAATAAAATTATTTTTCGTCAATATAAATAACCAAAAGCGCTGATAATTGATAAATAGGGACTGAATAGTGCATTTTCATAATCCCAGCTCCCTATCCTCGCACCATTGAATCAGTGGGATTCAAACTTTTTTCAGTCTTCCACTTAATCGTGCACTGTTCGTGCACTGGTAGTTGGTGTTTTTTTTTTTTTTAATTAATACTAAAGAAACTCTAAAAGGTACATGATGTGATTTTATCTTGTAACTATTTAGTAGGTGTCCTCTTATCCCAATAACTGTTAAAAGGAACTAAAATGTCTGTTTTTCTTTAACAAAAATTACTTTGATTTTTTTTACCACAGAAAAGCTTAAGCACCTAAATTCCCTTCCCTTGTTGGCACCACTTAGCGTAAGTATTAGTTTTTCATTTAATTCTTCCTTCATGTATATAACACAGAACAACTTTTCCGCATAGGTAAGTTTTTAAATTCTGCAAAAAAAAATTTCGATCCCCCATCCCTAGTGCCCATATTCTTTAACAGAAGGTTTCAGATATCAAGTAACAATAAAGAAAAAAAAGAATAATTATGGATTTCTGCACTTTCTAATAATTTTAAATATCACATTGGCATTTTTTTTTTTTTTTTTGCCTTACAGCATTTGCATTACAGAAGAATAACATTGGCTTTAATTATGGATATTTTAAAGTTTTTTTCCTCAGTAAAAATATAAATACTTTACGAGCAGAACAAATTATCTCTACATATCTTTACCATATTTCAAATGCATCTAATTATAGTTTTACTTCTGTATCAAACATATTGTTTTTAAATAGCCTTTATTTTTATTTATTTTTATAACAAATGGCCAAAGTACTGCATTCAGATGTTGATAATAGAAAATGAGTATTAACGAGAAATCGGATAAAATCATTTATTTTGGTAAAAATGTTTGATAAAAATCAGAATACTATTTTGTGTGGTTGTTACAAATTCCCATATTTTAAATAAATCATGCTGTCGATATTTTATTTTATCCGTTTAATAAATTAAAAATTTTTTAAAAAGAGGCAGAATTAGATAAGTAGTTTTTTATATATATATATATACAATATATATAAAAACTTATTTATTTATAAATATATATATATATACTCTGTATACAGTAGTGCAAATATGAATTTGAAGGAAGGGGAGGGGGAGAGTCGAGGTCGAAAGTCCACCATTCTCGTGTTATACCTCAATAGGCTGAAAAACATATTCTTTTGATTTTGTCCATTGTCAGGAACAAAAAACAGTCAAATATAAATTATTGAAAAAATAATGAGCATTAATTAATAAAATAAATTATTAATAGCAAATACTTAATTGAATTTCATGTACTATATGCATAGGATTATAATCAATGGTACAAAAATCAAGGGATATGGGAGGTTTCGGACCCGTGGAGCCCCCCCCCCCTCTCTTATGTGTGCCACTGTATGTATAATGTAGTTCAAATATATAATATATAGTAGTTATTGAATAGTACTAAGGAAGAGAAATTAAAAAATAATTGCAGTTATGTGATTAATAACAGAAGAGATGATTCCTTTATAAATATATGTAAACAACTCAAATATTTTTTCAACCACATTCAACCTTGCCCAAATTTTAAGAAAATATTATTGCTTTTAAAAGCAGGAAACATTTAAATATGTACACATTACACATAAATCAATAGTATTAAGCGCTTTGGGAAGTCAAACGAAATATAAATTATTTCAAAATAATTGAAGCATTAGAATAGAAAGTTATTTCAAAACAAACAACTCTTCAGACAATATCTTTTCTTTCTAATAAATTAGTACTTCACATTTTAATTAAAATAATTTTAAATTAGAGAAATAACTCTCTCCGAATTATCACAGTTTAATTTATTTATTCTAAAAATTGTCAAAATATTCAGAAATCTGCGTTGATTACTCATATAATAAATTGGGATTTTTCTCTCTCTCTTTTTATATTATTTCTTGTGATCTGTCCTTTTAGTACCTATGTTTTTACTCTCTCCTCTAACTTGCTATCTACAGAGAGATTTGTTTATACATTATTATCTAACTTTTGATCCCCATTTTCTTTCTTGAAATAATTCATAAAGTTTAATTTTTTTTTTCCTGTTTTAAATTTTATCCATTTAAATTTTTCTTTTCATTCGAAAGCATTTCCAGTAAATAGGACGTTTATAACGCACTCACTAATAATTCCGAAGAGAGTTTCTGGACAAATTTACCATGTTATTTCCAATATTTGACTGAAAAGATAAAAAAAGATACAGTATTAAAAATTACTGTTACGAATTCTTTTTATTACTTATTTAAACCTTGGTTGCGTTGCCGAATTCCTGGTAACAATTTTAGTCCCCCTAAAAATCATTTTCGCAGTATCCAGTAAATTACCATTTTTTTTTTCCTTTTCTAAATCTTATACTTTCTCTTAGTGAACTTCATATATTTTTTTTCTGAAACGTTAATCCACTTTCAAACATATACTTTATATCTAAAAAAATTAAAATATTGAATTTGTTAAAATCTATCATTAATCAATCCCTATATTAAAATTGCCAATTAAATCTTATTCTCTGTATGGAGATAAATCAGATCAAAGACATTTTTCCCAATATACTAGATTGAATTAAAATTTCTTCTGATTTATAAATCTGTAGTATTTTCTCACACTGAATTGCTAATTTTTTTTTTATTTTAAAATTTTATTTTTCAGATGTATTACATAACAAAACACAGATGAGAGAAAGCATTAAACAACTTAAGGTAAAGAGGGAAAAAATGCCTTGCTAGAAATGATAAGATCCTCATTTGAAAGTATTTCTTTTTTTTTGGAATTACCCACTGAAAAGTTCTAAAGATAAAATAAGCACAGAGATAAAAATCAAAATGTTCCTTTGTAAAAGTATTTTGACTGTGGTATAGCTTGCTCTCTTTTTTACATTCTATATTCTTGAATATCACGCAAAAACGCATAAGAACTATTTTAGAGTCCCGCGATAAGTAAAATCAATATATTCAAATACATGTAAAAATATCATATTATTTATATATATAATAACTTCGTTTCTTACAAATGATGAATAGAATCAACAAATAAAGTATCAGGGTCATATAATAAAAATTACAGTTAATGAAACAAATTTAATGTTCTCCACTAGAAAGATCATTTCATATTTTTATCAGGGGGGGGGGGGCGTACAACAAAATGTGTATTTGTCAGTGCAATTGAGAAAAGGGCAAATTGGAAGTACTTCTAAAGCTAAATAAACTTAATTTTAACTATGTTTTTGACTAATTTTTAATGAATTAAAATGCTAGCTGAGAGTTCATTTTCAAATGGAAAAATTCCCCAACATTAATTTCACTTTTCTGTTTTATTTTTATATAAAAAAGTATATATAGCGTACCTTAATATATTACTCAGTTCTATTTAAACCAATCTATTTTTTTTAACGTACGGAATACAGAAAGTTTCATATTTCCTTTTCTGTATTTTAATTCTAAAATTCTGCCTGTTAAAGTAAAAAAAGGGGTATTTATTGAATATTTCTTAGAAGCAATATATGAAGCGATTATAATCCATTAAACCCTTAATTTTTATACCCGAAATGTTTTTAAAAAGGCACATTTTTTTATTGTTTATAACTAAACAGCATTCTATATAATTCCCCCCTTCACCACAAAAAAAAAAAAAAAAAGTGCCGGATGAAAAGCATTTTAGTTCTATAGAAAAACTGCATCACCATCTAACACTCAATGATACGCCATGCGTATTAAAAATAAGCGCAAATAAAAGAAAAGAAAAATATCAGTAATTATAACACACCCACATGCACAAGCGAATTTACATTTATATTAATAACTCATAGAGATTCCCCCACCCCTTCCCTGTCAAATGTTTACTGTGTTTGGGCCTATTTCTTAACACGAAGCAAAGTCTTCTTCAAGAAGAAACTACAAAATAACAGTAATGCATAAAATATATCTTCGTAAAAATATTTTCTTTTACAAAAACAACAGAAACGTTATATGTTTTGCTCCACTTAAAATGAGGCGGAAACCCATGCTCCGATGTCCTGACAACTCGAAACGTATTAGTGGACCACCGATCGAGATATGTGATTCATTTCATTTCCCCTCTTCAACAGCAATATAATTTAAATCGTTTGGGCACCCCCCGTGGCATTCCAATGATTGAGGGTAGTACTTCATTGCCACTTAACTCTTCCCTTTCCCCCTCCATCTTCCTGCCTGTACGGGACGAGGTACACTCCAGAGGAAAGAGACATTCTACCCTCTTTTCCACGCATATCATTTAAATATTTTTGAAAAGCAACAAGTTACTCTTCAGGCTTGTCAACTTAGTAAAAATAAATAAACATGCACTAATACAAAAAATATTTAATGTTATTCTTTGAGACAGAAAAAAAGTGCTTAAAATTGTGATTAGTATTTACGGTTATCTATTTTTATTCAAAAGTTACTATTTGAATTTCAAGTACTTAGAAATAGAACAGCGCAATGAGTTTGAAAATAATGCAACAATGAAACTAGCCGTATTTAAGATATATAAGATATTTTGGAGTGGAAAGACCATTAGAATATTTTGTAGCGTTGTAATATTGAAAACTGACGAATAATTTATTTTTTAATTTGCGTACGATCGGGGGGAAGAAGAATCCTCATTTAGACCTCTGTACAACCCAAGATAAAGAATGCAAAAGTCAAATTTATTATATATGGATAGTATGAAAAGAACAGTACAACACCTGGCAGATGTAATTAAAGAATATTTGACTGAAGTATATACAGAAAATTATTTCCTGTATGTCTATGTATAGCTAACCGGATATTCCGAATTTGAGAGAAAATAACCTATTTTGACATGACTTGTAGGAATTTGAGACTCTGAATACAGTAACTTTAAAATATTCAAAGATTTCGAAAAAATCATTTAAAAAATCTGAATTTATTTATATGTATAAAAGAGATATATGTGTAAAAATGTTTCTACTCTTCATCTTTTGAATTCGCTGTATTCTTAAAAAAAAAAAGTAACTTGCTCATGAATATATAATATTCAAATCATTTCAATTTCTTTAGTAGAGATTATTGAGATCTCTAAATACATATACACGCACATATGTTTATATATACATAAATACATATATCGAATAATAAAGCCTGAAAATTTTCAATAGTGTTTTTTGTTTTTATGGGGAAGGCATTGATATTTGTAATAGTCAAGTTTTATAAAAAATATTTTTTATATTAAGAATTAAAAAATAAAGTGAGATAATTTTGTAAAAAGTCTGGATTGTAAGGGTTCAAGAACCCACGAAAAAAAAAAATGTTATAAAAATACACTGCATTTTATAGAATGTAAATCATTGTTTTCAAAAACTGTGTTTTAAAAATGCTCACAATTATGTTTTGCTATGTTTTAAATTAAAATTAATAAATGAATAGGGTTTAGTAAAGAGCATTAAAATTTATTAATTTATCAACTTGAAGTCAGATCCATACTTTTAGAAATTAGATAAAAATATAAACATTCATATCTTTAAAATGAGTACAATATATTCACAAATACAGATCAGATGAAATTAATCTTACGTTCCCTGAAACATTATTATTATTATTATTATTTTGTTATACTTTACTTGAAAACCCTCTTTTTTTCCCTTTCTTTTTTCTTTTCTTTCTTTTTTTTAGAAAAAGTTTCTTTCATTTGATATTTGGACGAGAAATCTATGAATATATTAAACTAGCATTAGGTCTAAAAATATTAAAGATGTGCAACACAAATTGCTTCTACAAAATTAGAACTGTAACTTCATAGTATATGCGTTGTATTAAAAATTTAATCGACATAATTACTCACAAAATGAAGTTTTAAATAAAGATGTCGAGGTTCGAACCGTTATTTACATCCTTATTTTTCAACTTTGCTTTTTTTTTTCTTTATTATAAAAAATTCTTAGAAAAAAATGGAAAAATATTACAATTAATTTGGTTTTTATAGGTAATTTATAAATAATATACACCTTATCATTTTCTTTTTAATGCACTCATAGAAAGAAAGAAAATCAAGTTTGCAACAAGCAAAACCATCAGCTATATGCTTTACTTTGTTGATTAATAATCCAGTTAAACTATTATAGGCATATTTTAAGAGTAAATAAAATGAAAAAATAAATCTATAAGTAAACACGGGTGTTATTTTAACTGTCACAATAAAAAGCCTTATTTAACATTACTACAGCCTGTATTTTTCCCCAAAAGTATAATACTTCTTTAAATGTCACTCAAAACAGCTGATATTCCCTAATTGTAAACTATAATATATGTCTGGATAAAAGTCTGAACAAACATTGGATTACCTTTTGTAATTTTAAAATTAACTTCTTTATTTTATACTCTCAGCTCATTCTAAAATATTAGCAACGAACATTCATGTGTTTTTTTTTTTTTAATTCGTTCAAATGATGTTCTCGAAAAATTCGTATTTAGTAAAAGAAATAGTGTTCACATAAATTTATATTTTTGCAATGTATTTTTAGTGCGCTCATTTCTGAAAACAATATTAATGTTAGAAATTGTTCAGCTACTTTAAAAAATGATACTGATTATTGTAGTTGAGTTTCGAAGAACAATTGTAACACATTGATTGATTGATATAGAAAACGCACTAAGTAACTCATACTTAAAAACTGTGAGAACTTTTTCTTAAAGGAACTTATAGTGATCAATAATTAAGTGTTTAATAATTTAATAATTATACTAAAAACTTTGAGCTGCTGTTTTACGAGCTCAGACATAAAATAATAAAGAAAGTATCATTCCATTCATTATTTTTTTAAAAAAAATTATTCTTGAACTTTAAGATTTATTTTAAGAAAAATAATTAATCTTGAATTTCTTAAGATTAGTTTTAAGGAAAAAAATTAACCTTGACTCTTAAAATTCAAAGTTAATTTTTTCCCCTTAAACCTTAAAATTAACCTTAAAGTTAATTTTAAATATTAAATTCAAACTATAATTCAATTAAAAAGTTAAGATTGAATTTGAAGGTAAAAAAAAAGAGATTTGCGTATGTTAAAATGTACACCTCATATATAACTAAATTTTTGTAATTATTAACTGTGATAACTCAGCTTATATAAATAACTAATTACTGTAAAGAAGAAACAATTGTCACTTTTCAAACAAAAATATTATTGGGATTATTTTTCTGATCATTAAAAATAAAAATAATTAATTGATGTTTATAATAAATAAATTAAAACAAAAACAAAACGTAAGTGGGAAAAAATAAACGAAAAAATTACAACTGACAGGGAGAGAAAGAATCCCTTTTTACAATTTTTTTTTCTTAACTCTGCATTAATCAAACAGCAACGCTTTTTGTCAGCAATTAATTCAAACTTATTTAAATTACGTCTGGCACGAGTCCCCCTTCATCTCTTTGCCTTTATTTACTTATCTATTTATTCAAACCCATTTAAAAAGGTTTATTGCTCTCTTCTATTTTCAGTGGGCGAAATCTTCGAAAACTCTGGCAATGATCTCGAGCGGCAATTCCTGCTGACGCTCTCGGAAACATCTGCGCGAAAGTTCCAAAAGCAGAACTCAGGCAGATGTTTGGGAGAAAAGTGAAAAAAAAAAGTATAGAAAAAAAAAGAGAAGAAATTGCGAAGGGAGGGGGAGGGTGTACCACGGCATGTGTGTGAGGAAAAACTCCAAAACATTAATGCTTGTTCTCTTATCATTATTCTTTTTTTCCCTCTCCACCAATGACAAAATCCGCTTCCATGCTTGCCTCCACCCCGAAATCCTTCCCATGGATCACTTCGTCTTTTCCTTGAAGCGGGAATTGACAGAGCACCTTCGAAATGCTTACCCTGCACCGAAGGGCCCCTAACTCCTCTTTTGCTGTGTCTTACGCTTGCAAAAATGATTTAGCACTGTATATCAGGTAATCATTAGACGTCACAATGAAATGTATAGTCAACTTAATTGATATTTATTACTTGAAAAAGAAAGATAAAGAAATTTTCTGATCGAGCCTGTCCTTGAAAGAAAAGAAAATCTTTTTCTTACCATCAGAAAACTCTTTAATAACGTTGAATATCCCTTATATAATGTAAAATGAAGTGAAAAAATCTCTGAAAACAAAATATAATTTCAGTGTTACTTTTACGAATGCTGAAATAGTTTTTCCATCCTATTGCTTAATAATTTTGGAAGAAATTTCTGGAAAAATAATTCTATACAGAGTAAAAAGTATAGTTAAGGATTTCGATTGGTAAATTATTTACAAATTACGACTTTGTTATTCTTCTGAATATAAACTTTATTCGACATTTTTATTCAAGAAAAAAAATAACTGAATTTAATCAGTAAAAACTGCGTAAAACTAGGGGGGAAAAAAAAAAAGGAAAAAGAAAAATTTACATTGTTAATAATATCACTGGTTAATACTTTCTGTAAAATTTCTGTTATGGTCTTTTCAAAAGTGATAAAAGTTCAAGAAAAATTCGGTTAAGCACTGAGTGTCTGTGAAAAAAAAAATTAAATGTTAATTAATTAATTTTTAAGACTGATCATTTGTATTATACGCTTTCATTGAAAGACACGTATACGAAGTGATATAACTTTAAAAATAATATTACAAAAGCTGAAATTAATTCTTGAAGAAGAAAAAAAAATATTTTAAGTGCAAAAAGAAAAAAAAAAGTGAAAATAAACTCAATAGTTATCAGTTTTTCAGTAGAGTACGCTTGAAGAAAGAGTGAAAGTATTGGAAAATCGTAAAATAATATTCAAAAAGACTGAATCGAATTTCATTGTGAGATATAAAATAAAAATAATTTAAAGAGCGATTGAAAACTGCCCCGCACTTTTATTCAAAGAGCCGTGAAAAGAAAAGCGAAATCCATCTTTAGAAACACCTGTTAGAGAAATTAGCGATACGGCATTAAAACGCGCTGTTAATGTCAACACTCCAAAGCTTCGAACGGCGCTCCGAAATCCGCCAACTTCGGTAAAAGAAGGTGGAGAAGAAAAAAATAAATAATTTCCCCCAAAAACTTGTCACTGAATCCTATCGGAAAACTCTGCTTCTAATGGCTTGTGCCGGCCGCCCGAACTCCGCCTTACTCGCGACTCGATTGGTCGAACGGTAGAGTCACGTGCTTCATTTAACTCCCATATTTCTGTCAAGCTCGGTCGCGATGATTTACCGTCCGTTTATTTTCTGATTTATCTCCCGGCGAGACAGCTAATTTAGAGAGGCCTCATCCTTTTTCGAAGTAAGCCCCCCTTTTTGTGGAGTGGAACTGGGACCGACCAGAGAAGAAAAAAAGGGTGACCTGCTCGGGTTATTATGAATTCTAATGTCGTGTACGCCTCCGTATGCCGAAACGGAGGGGACGCGACGAGTTACGGGACGGCGTCCAATCCACCGGCTCAACAACCGTTGTATAACGGCGGCTCGTCCGCACCTTCTGCGGACTCAATTTCTGCTTACTATCACCACCAGCAAACTCCAGAGCGTGTCATACAACCAGCTGGGCCATCGTATTTACCAACAACGCTTATGACTCCGTACTCGAGCGCACCTGATCTGCGGACGTCGCCTCTGCATCCAGAGACCACCAACGGTCATCCGACTCCCCACCAGATCATCAGTGATAGCAATGGTCTCAGCTATACTAACCTTGACCAGTCCCATTTCCACCAGCAGCAACATCATCAGAGAATGGGACATGCTAACAATCAAACACCTACGTATCACCACCACCACCACCACCATTCACCATATAGCGGCGTAGCTGAAGTACCCGCACGCAATGTTGCGTATGTCCACCCGTATCGAAACCTTGACTACTCTTACGAAATCGGAGCACATCAAACTCCGGACCATCCTCAAGGGGTACCTATAGGGCCCGAAGGAGCCCGGGTAGTCACGGGTTTTGGTGTACCCCCAGCAACGTATCCTTACCTCGATTCTTTGAGTATTTCGAGAAGAAATAGTTTTGGAGGGTACGAAAATTATGACCCAGCCCTGAGAGAAAGCTGTCAAATGAATGGGGGGTACCAGTACGGGTCCTCTGTACACAGGACTCGTATGTCAACTACGCAGCCAACACCAATGCCTATGTATAAATGGATGCAAGTCAAAAGGAGTGTCCCAAAGCCGGGTAAGTTTTTAAAATTTTTTCTTATTTTGATATGTTATATTTTGTTAATAGCAAAAATTGTTAACAGCCAGAATTTAAAAAAAAAAATGGAAAAGGAGGGTTAAAAAATCTATTCTAAAACTAAACTTTTTGTTGATATGCTGATCGTTCTTGTAGTACATGATTTTGCACAAGTGTCATAATTTATCTAGGTTATACAGAATCAACTATATATATATAACTAAATTGATAATGTTTTGTGTATAATATGAGTATGTCTTCCCAAAACATGTTATAGGTTATTAGTATTGGTGTAATTTATAAATTACAATCTGACAATGTGTGTTTTTAAACTGTGACAAAAGTAAAAAGGCAACTAAAAATGTTGTCGGTGCAGTAGTTAGATAGTTATTAGTTGTTACACACATAAGAATGTGAGTAGAAGTCTATCAGTGAATCAAAACTTAAGTAAGGAAACCCACCTGTTACTCAAAAAGTTTCAACTATTTGCACCTAATATTCTCTGTAGAGATTAGAAGATAAGTATACTTTATATTAATTTTACAATACTTAAAAATATATTTGAAATAAAAATCTTAAAAAAATTTGTAAATACTTTATACACACTGATTAGTAAATCACAAAAATAATCTAGTTGTTCATTGTAGGAAATCTAAGCGAAAAAATAGCTTGGATTTTTTTTTTAGGTGGTTACAAACATAAGTCTAAAAAGTTATTTTTGACAGTTAAAAAAAAGTTAAGAGTGTTGTGGTTTTATATAAGTATAAATAAAAATATTATTTTATACAAACAATCCTATGTAGAATTGAATTTACCCATTGTTCTTGAAAATTTCTTCTATATCGGTGTTGCATTAAGTATTTGCAATTGCTAGCACGGCCGAAATGAGACTCCGTGGTAGAGCAACAAGTACGATAAATCACTGTAATGGCATTGCCGTTCAAAACATCATTAATAAAGGATATCTCGGAAAAGCGGTTGCACATGGGCTGGGAAGAGGGACTGTTGTTTGTCAATAAGCTGTAAACAAATTACAGATCAGGGAAAACAAATGATCTACATCTCATTTACTTTTGAAAAATGAAGTGTGGGTTTTGATCGCAAAGCTGGCTACTGTTTGGTGCAACCAATTTTTGTTTATTATTTATCAATTCCTTCAGGATGTCTTTTGAATAGGAATCACAGATTCAACGGTATTAACTTTTTAATTAGATTTGATAATTTCACTGGCGAGTTATTAATAATCGTGCATCTGTGGTTATCAAATTAAAAAAATATTAATTTAAAAAGACGATTTGATTTTCATGAAACTTTTTCAAAGTCACTGTGTCTAAGTACACTTCTGATTGTTCATGTTGGGAATTATTTATACGTATATGTATAGTGCACGTAATGTTTTACTTTTATATTTTGTATGATTTTACTTACTATCTACATATATTTAAATGTTTCTATCTTTTTTCTTTGAAATCAATTATAATTTTAAATAACAAGCACACTGGTATTATGATGAATAAAAAAGGACTATATTCATATTTTGCTACATCAAACAAACTTTCATTCATATCTTCATGAAACAATTACTTTTATCAATATGTATTAGAATATTATATTTATTGACAAATACAATTCGAATGAAATATTGGATCATTGGTAATTTGTATTTAGTTTGATAGATTCGGTAACTTTAAAATAAAATTTACTTCATGATTGGAAACGTGTGAGACGTCAAAGCACAATTTGTATCCAAGAATTATATTTGTAGTTTGCGTTTGCAATTAAAAATAACATCAAATAAATCAGCCGTATGATTTGGTTATTTTTTTTTCCAAATGGTGAGGCATTTTGTAAATATATTTTGCTGTTTCCTTTCATATAAAATTACCTTTGTATTGAGCTACAACAACAATTAAAACGTAGAGAAGGAACAACATGCAATAAATTTTAATTTAAATGTGTTTAACTTTTTTGTCAGATTATTTTCATTTTAAATAGTTTGTGTTCTTTTATTTGTACAGATTGTGTTTAACTGTGTTTAGATGCAATTGTTAAACTGGTGTTTTTTCTGTGACTCCTCATCATTCTAAATCTCTGTGAGAGTTCTTTTCACTTATCTTTAAATGGCTTAGAAGCCTTTTCCTATCTTAAAATAGCTTCAATGTGAGAAAAAAAAAGAAGAATCTGACGAAAGATACTTGGAGCTGTGATGGGCCAAATGTTACTTAAGAAATTTTGTTTTGTGCTCTTAAAAATCCCCTCTGCATTAATATTATAAATTTGAATGACATCTTGACAGAGTTTTATTCACCCCTTTTTAAATACAATTTATCATAAACAAAACAAACAAAATTAGTACTTTTTTTTTAAAATTTAATTTAATTTTTTATTTGAAATGATATTTTTCAGTTATATGTGTAATAGTTCATTCATTATTTTTAAAATATGAATCTTTTTTCACTTATGAATTTTCACTCAAGACATTAAAATCCTTGATTATTTAGAAGTATTAACATCACTCTCTTTTGTTCAATACATTTTCAAGAGAAAAAAAATCTTAAAATATTTTTTCTTAAAAAATGGGGTAAATCACCAACATAGAAAATAATTTGTAATTGAACATATGATCTCCTTCGGTATATTTAAATGTAAATAACAGAATATTTTTGTGCGTTTTGATAGTAAAACATTATTTACGTATGTATTATGTATTAATCGTATGTGCAGAGTAAAAATAAACCAGTTACAACTTGATTGTCGTATTGATAGTTTAATGCAGTAAATGAAAATAATTTTTCAGAACAGTTCAATACGTTTAATTGTTTAATTTCTAGTCTGGCATAAAGTGGTATAATTATGTTATAATGGTAACTATACACACAAAGTCGAAATGTTTTGATGCAAGCTTCCCGATTATTGATAATATAATATCATAATACTAAGTGTTAAGTTATTTACTTATTCATACAAAAAATTTGAATGTCTAAGCACTGCATTGTATTTCTTTTATTATTACTATTTTTGTAAGCTATTTTGGTTTGTTTACTCTTTACGATAATGAGTTTCTTTGAACATTTTAGCAAAGTAATTAAGCACTTCAATCTCCTTTCTTTGCATAGAATTTTTATTGTTTAAGGTTGCAGTAACTTTAGTATTGTATGTTTTTAATTAATAAAATTTATTCAATTCCTCAAGAATAGGATTATTATGGCATCACTAATTTTCAATCGAGCTGTTATCAATATGAATAAAATGAGATTACAGATAAGCAAGTAAACTAGCTTTATATATATATATTTGCACATTTTTTTTCACAGTCCATATTAGGATGTACATTTTTTTTTTTTTCATTAAGAATACAGGAAAAGTAAGAATGAGTAGAATTGTTGCCATAGGGTGAGAATATTCACAAAAAGGTTTTTGTTATAAGGTATTGCAGAGCTAAGAATTCTTTTTTTCTTACGTAATTCAATTTAATTCAAATGTCATATACTTTAAGCATTGTTCAGTAATTAGAAAATATTGATATTGTGAATTATAAAAATAATTTTAGTTCAAAACATAAGAATTTACGTTTTACTGAAACAAGTTGGTATCAATCTTCTATAAACATGTATGTTGGATTATTCAGGGTTTATTTGATTTTAAGAAAATAACATAGATATATATACAAACATTTTATACAGTTGGTCGAAAATTTAACTCACTTCATTTTTCTATTTTCACAGTAAGTTTCGATACATTATTTATATTTATTATTTTTTAATTTTGGGAATATTTTGTATATGAGATATTTTTCTTACTAATAAAAAGATGCAGTTGTACATATTTTAATTATTAAGTAAAATTATGATGAATAAATTTAATTGCAGTAATACCTTTTAAAGATTATTCTGTTTGAACAAATTGAATTTGATATCAATCGATAATGTCAGTAAAATATAATGTCAGAATAATTTTATAAGCATTATTTATTTATAATATAAATATTACTCTAAGCGAAATTTAGATCAATGCATGCAATTTCAAATTAATTTGCAGGAGGGCAATTGAAACTATATATATATATATATATATATAATGACAATGACAATATCATTTACATGTGACTTGAATATCATTTCGTTTCGTCTTGGATAGTTCAATCCACTAAAAATAAGTGCCTTTTGCGCACTCATTTTTTAGCATTTAAATGACTTAGCTTCTTAATTAAAATGATTTTGAAAAACTTAATCGATAACCTCTTTAATTTTATTATTATTTTTTTTACTGTGTCTTACGATGTCTATCCATATTTAAAAATCCAATTTGTATTTTTGAATATAGCAATAGCATGTAAAATCCTTTAAATAATTGATAACTTAAAGAATTCCTCATACAATGATTAATTAATTGCACAAAAATATATTTGCATGGAATCTAGTTAAAATTAGGAGAGGAAAAATTAACATAAAAGCTAATTCCGAATTTCATATAATATTATACATATATATATCTGCATGTGCATGTATATATATATCAAAAAAACTCATGTCTCAACTTGATAGTGAAGTGTATTTTTTAAAAATAATTAAGTTTAAAAAATGCTTAGAAACTGCTCTATGTCTTTGTCGAATTGTATTTCGATATTATGCAATACCGTTTTTGTATAGTAATTTTATTTTGGTTTGTAAATGAAGAATCATAACATTAAGATATACGTCTTATGTTATTGGAAACTTTAACGAAAAAACATTGCCCTTTAAAGTGTCAAATCACTTAATTATTAGTTTTAATTAAATATGATTTTGCTAAAACTTTCATTTCCTAAAAATAGTCTTTCATATGTCAATTTTTATAGCATAAACAGTTTTCTAAATACTCATATTACAGCAGTTACTTCTGCTTAGAAAAAAATTGAAAATAATGTCGTTGTAACAGAATGAAATAAACGGGTATATGTGTGAATATTTATGTGTCAGAAAAGTTTCAAAAAATTAAAAGTTCGAAGGGGGTGAAAACAGATTTAAGAATCGTTAGTTTTAAATATTATTCATTGATCGGGGCTACTGGAAATAAAAATTAGCTAAAATTGTTTAAATTAATTAAACTAAAAAAGATGTAACGTTAAATATTTCTTTATTAATTTGGTGTTTCATCTTTAAATATTTTGACAATGTTTAATGTTTTGCACAATTCTCTCTTATACAAATTTTTCGAAATTTTCAAAAGTATTTATTCCATCTTTCAAACCTTACCCAAAAAATATGTCGAATCCATCTGTCATTTAAAACTTTTACATACAAAATTAGTCTAATAGCAGTTATTTTATAAGTAACTTATTCTTCCTTCCCTTAAGGGAGTGATAAAATGCAAAATTTTACGGAAAACAAAATAATTCCACCAAGGGGGTGGGAGTATGATTTATCAACAGTGATCCGTCGATAAACATTTATTTGCTGTTCAGCGACTTTCTCCCGCAGTCAGAAGTGAAAAGAGTGGGGTGGTAAATTTTTTTCCACCAAGAAAACGAATATATTTCAAAAACGTCTGTCCGAATGAATATTCTATTCTCCTTAATTAGCTTATATTTTTTCCAAGATGGCTTTTAATTTGAATAATTACTCACCCACCTTAATTACAAAATCGATCCCCTTTGCTCAAAGTTCGGGTGAAAGCTGGAAATAAAATAATAAAAGTAGAGAAGAAATCTTTTCCTTGAACGAATTGTCATGCATATGTAATGAAAAAAAAATATTTCCTCAAAGAATTGGAGGCGCATTTTCTTGTTAGCTATTGTGTTTTCTAACCGCCAAATTTTAACACTTACGCAGAGGCAAAACGTTGATTGATGGTCGCTGGTCCCGTATCATCAACAAGCAGGCGATGTTTTCGTAACCATCCACGGGGAGTCGACTTGACAAAATTCCGTGTCGGAAAGAGTTAGCGGTCACAATTACTTTGAGAATCGCATCGCACTAATGTGATTTGTAATCGTCTTGTTTTAATTGAGCCTGCTCATTCAGACAGAGCTGCCTATTGAATTTCTCCGTTTGTTTTTTAAACACACTCGAGAGAGAGAGGGAAAGAAGGAGGGTCTTTTTATTGATGCTTAAAAGAAAATTTTAAAGCGATTACTCTTATTGTACTGAGTTGTTGAACTGCCAGTTAAGTTTAAACTAATGGCTTTATTGAATTAGCTACGAATGGACGATTATCCTTTGACAAATAGTAAATTCGATTCAAAATGTTTCCTTTTTTGACTCATTGATTTTGAATTGCTGAATCCTTCAAAACAACTTGTATATATATATGCGTATGTGTGCGCGTGTTTGTGTATTTTAGTAAAGTAATAGTTTGGTATATTTTTTAAAATTTCTTTCTGTTTTACTATGCATACATTTTCTGCTAGGTTGGGATCCTGTAAAGCACGTTTAATCCTACATTAGTTCTCTAAGTCAGTAACAGCCTTAGAAAACACAATAGTTTTCCATTTTGGTCGGTTAGCTTTTTTTATGTGTATTATTTCGCTGTTCTTGGTTTTCGGTTTCAGAATTTCACCTTTCTCTTTTACTTAGGATATTTAATTTTTTCCATCATTTATTATATTTATTCTATCTATCTATCTATACATACATAATATAAATATATATATATAATTAATTTTTAATAAATAATATTAATAAAAAACAAGAATAAAGTTTTTTGTTCTAATTAACTCATCCAAAACAAGAAACAAAAATTTATACTAAATGTGCAAAAATGAAAACTTGATAGAAAGCAGAGTTTTAATGGTTACATTTAAAATGATATCATTAAGCTTAAATTGTTATATTATGTAAGTATTAAATTTAATGACTGAAATGTACTTCTATTTTTAAATACAATTATACTTCGCATTTTTTTTCTGTAACTTCTTCACTGTTTAATTTTTTTAAATGTAATTTTAAAAATATTTCAAGGCCTCGGAATAAAATTTTTAATAAAAAGTGCTAAAAGAGAAAAAAAGAAAAGAAAAATACATTTATGACTCATTTTCACTTCCTTTAAAAAAAATTGAACTTGGGAATAATTTTAAAAGAATTCATATATATTTTTTAAAATCACAATGTTTATATAAAATACGTACATTTATAAAATCATTTAACAATCTCGTCTAAAAAGCTTTCTAAAAGTGAACTTATTGGAAAAATTTACTATTGGAAAGTAAGCCTATCTTTTATACTTACATCATTCCCAATTCCGATCCGTTATAAATCATAAATAATATTTATCGATAAGGTTTATTTCTTTATTTTCCTCCTGGTTTACAATAATTTTGTATTCTTCTGGTGTACTAAGTACCCGGTACAAAGTACTGAAAATTTCCTATTTTAAAGCAAATATTCCATTTTATTTTAATTACATTCTTTTTTTATAAGTTTTCATAACAACAACAAAAAAAAACAAGAAAAAAACAAAACAAAAACAAAAAAACGAAGGGAAAAAAAAGGGGAGGGGACAAGGTGCGAACATGCTGTCTGCAGCTAGTTGATTCTTTTTAGTTATTCTTTATTTCTTAATTATGTTATTAGCTTGTACTATACATCTAGGATATTAATCAGACCTCTTTACTTAATTATATTCGCAAAATATTATTTTTGTAATCTTAAATGCGTTGCAATTTATCTCTGGACGGGAATTTAATAAATCTATGATGAATAGTTTAAATCTTAAAGTTATATATTTTAATTTTTAAATTCTGCCAAACAAAGCCCAAATTAATAGAAATTGGATTAACTAAATGTGACAGAAGTTCTCTCAAAGCGAAATGTTCTTTTAGATTTAATTAACATAGAGCTTTAAAATATTCCTCGTTCGAATATTCCAATTTTCTTTCTTACTAACTTTATTTTCTTATTATAAGTTGAGCAAGATAGCTAACATAAAGTTAAAAGTAGCCAGTTCAGCTGTAATTTTTTGTCATTGCTGATAAAAAGTTTTATATGCAATGTAATCAGTTTTCTTAAATAGGAGTAATAATTATAAACTCACAATAGATTTCTTCTTAACAGCCCACAAAAAATACATTAAAACTACTTGAGACCATTAACATTTCTAAAAATGACTTTTTAGAATATTTCTCTTATTGAGTTTCAATTTACTTAATTATAACCTCTCTTTCTCTCTTTCCTCTTTTAAAAAATATTATATATTAAAATGAATTTTTTTTGGAGAATCTGAAACTGAAAAATAATCTGATACAGTTTGATCATTATTTGCATCGAATCACTCTTTTTATGTAATTCAACTAGTTTTATAACTATATTTACATATTTAGTGTATTAATTATACACTCTTGGTACTGAAATATAATTTACGGTGCATGCTACTTTATAATTGAAATATTTCTTAATTAAACTTTAAAACGTGGCATCTACCGTTTAATTACCCCTATTAATAAAATACATATGAATATAAACTGGGTATTTAATATTTTAAACTATTCTTTTTTTTTTCTTTCAAAAGAAAAAAAAACTTTCAGTATAAGAAAACTAACTATAAATGGGTCATCATCCATTGAAAATATAGTTAAGCAATTTTATTGATCACAATAAAAAAAAATATTTATTAAGCTTCTAACGGGTTTATTATCCATTCAGAACTCTTAGAGTCACTTTGCTTTAATTCCCAATGCATTAAATAAAGTATGTTGAAGAACTTTAATCACTCATTAGAACGTATCAAACTGTATTATTTTTAATCGAAAACAAGACTTAAAACTTTTATGATCATGATATCACAGATATAATAGATATGTAAGCTACTATTAGAGAGAACATTCCTTCAAGATTAATTTTAAATGAAATGTGTGCGGAAAAGTTCTGTTTTATATTCCATTAATTTAAAAAAAAAAAAAAAATTCTGCTACCTGAATGAGTTAAAATACAATTCTTCTTTACCTAAACGAGTTTAATCATCTAATTATTTCTAGAATGTCATTTGCAGAGAGTTTAAAAAGATTAGTTTACGGTTTTAAGTAATTATATATATATATGAATTTTTTAAAATATGTCCACATTCAAGAGTTAATTAATAATTCTAATAGAAAATAGAAATTGAAACACCAACAGAATGATGCGAGCATACTGATAGCTTGCGTCTTTCTATTTATTCAATGAGAAAAAAGTGATAAATCAGGTAAGCACTTGTCTCACTTTTATTCGAACATCTGATTCAACAGCAAAAAAAAAAAAAAAATTCTTTTAATTAATGATCCTCAGTATTTTTTACATTTATTAAAGCTAAGTTATCGCACAAAATAGTTCCGCCGCCCAGAATACAATAACGGTAAAAATATCGGATTCATAACATGAATAAAGAACATCGACATCCGATGTTATTTTAAAATAAAACGTTTCAAGATTTTTCATAAACATTTCCCTGAAATCAAATATGATATTAAAAAAAGAAAAGAACCGAATAAAATACATAAGAAAAAGTGGGAAGATGATGGGGTAAATATAACCTTGACTAAGTTAATGCAGTTTTTTTTTTTTATTAAGATTTATTTTATTGTGTTTCTTAACTTTTCCAAACACGTAGAAAATTTTTAATTTGATAAAAAGAAAGAGCATAGAGAGAAAAAAGTTTTTAGAAGTGTTTTTTATGGAACCTGTCTAGTTCTAATAGTATATTACACATTGCTAAAAATAAGAATAGATAATAAAAAATAATATTTGAATGAGTGAAGAATATTTCATATATATATATAAACGTAAATAATATAATTATTAAAATAAATTGAATAGAATTAATACAGATTGAATATTTGTCGAATTTTTGCAAATTGATTATGGTTTGGATAGCGTTTTTATTTTTCATACTTATGGACTATGACTTTAATTTTACTTATTTGAAAACTTGAAAAAATCGGTGAAAAAAAAATACTTTATCTACTATAAATAGTATATTTTTCAGATAAATTAAAAGTATTATTAATACTCACAAGCCAATGCATATAAAATAAACTACTGCTGTCTTCTACTGATTTTTGAGTAGTTATATATATAAAAGAACTTACTAATATGACCAGGTATATCCCCTCTCAAAGAAAACGTTTAGAAAACAGATCTTGGGAGCTTTGATTACTAAATTAAATTTAATGTGTGTGATTTTAGATCCTTGAGATGAAATATTATAATACTTTACATGGAAACAAACAAAAAAAATCCTCACGTTGCTGAAGTTCTTGAAAATTAAAAGAAATTCGTAAGATTTTACAATTCATCAATTTTTTTTTCTTTGAATTCCAATTTAATTTTTTTAAAGATAAATAACTTCAAAGACTATTATAAATATTTAAAGGGGAGACAAATTGGAAAATCTTTAACTTTTTTTTTGAAAAAAAGTCAAAGATCATTTCTACTAAAACGCAGTTGGGTTTTTATTACATTAGATTTTAATTGATTAATGATTATATTTTATATTTTCTTTTACGTTGCATTTTTTAAGAGAAGTTTTAGATTTCCCTTTCAACATCTCGTAAAAAAGGTTAACAAAATTCTACGGATAATCCCTTGCATCAATATGGAATATTATATGTTTATTTGAATCCTATTCTTTTATATAAAGAGAAAATTAAAATAGGTTTTTAGCTCACAGGAACCCTTTCTCTTTCAAAATACCCCATACATATCTTACCCGCTTTATTGAAAATAGTCTTTTCTTAATAAATCGAAAATAAATAAATTTGTAAGCATTACAAGATGATTATGAATTTATTGTTAAAATAAAACATTTTATCTCTTGTATTTTGATTATTCAGAGCAAGCACATATTTAAAAGATAATTCAAAAAAACTATTTTATGTACTTGCGCGTAGCATTAGTATAGCTTACTTTTTAGCCGTTTGTTTCATTTTCACCATTTAATAATCTTTCTAGAAACATGACGAAAAAAAAAATGTGATGACTTCTTACAAAAAGCGTTTTAATATACTTAATTTAAATATGCCGCAGATATATAACAGTTTCTTCATATTTTTATTCGTTATCAAAATATATTTGTTCTGCTTTCCGTTTCGTATTTTTTTTTTCGTTCTAAATGAAACAATTAAAAAAAAAAAAAAAATCGAATAAATTTGCGCTGAGTTAAGAGGCATAGTTTGAAGTTATCTCTAAGCTTTTTATACTTTCCAAGATTTTTAGTTTCTCTTTAATCTAGACAATTTTAAGGGCATTAATGTCTAGCAATATAATTTGAAGTACCATATATAAAACTCGCAACATATTCAAAGGATCCTTTACTAAGAACAGTACAGTAATGTAAATGGGCTTGGTTTTAAAAATGTAAGTTTTATCATTTCATACTTTAATAAACATATTTGTTGCAAAATCTAAAAAATGTATTTATAAGGATTTTCTTTCAACCTTGCCTTTTAAAAACATAATCTGTAATAAGAAAAAAAAATTTACCAAGAGACTTAGATCCCGAAAATATTTGCTTGAAATCATTCAGGAGATAAAAATGAATGAAAAGGTAAGTTTTATTTCAAATATATGTGTGTATGAATGTTTTTACTGTTTTTTTCCGTCAACAATTATTTAAAAACAAAGTCTATAATCTTGAGTTGCTTACATTTCCTAGGATATAATTAAATTCTGAAATTCTTTCTCTGCAGAAGTGTAAGTGGTATCAAATTTCTTGATTCTAGGTTACTCTTAATTGGTCAGTTTTAGGGAAAAAGATTTTTAAAAAAATATTCATAAATTTTAAAATTAAAGTCTTTATAACCTTTCAATCTGAATAATGAATAACCAAATGAAAAATCAAAAATAAAAATTTGTAAAATCAATCCAGGGATTTTATATATCCTTCCTCTTTTTTAAATAAGTTCACTATAAGTAGCATAAAACTACTTTAACACTAAATAAAAATAGTTACGAAATTAAATAAGTAAAGTACAAAAATTATATAAGGCACATCTAATTAAATTCATTTGAAGGTAATCATGCAGTCTGATCTGTAACTTTATTTACAAAAAAATTGACACTGAATATCTCATCAATGTATAAGATTTTACAATAAAATTTTTTAATTAATTTGAAGTGTGTTTTATCTCAGATTATTTCTCTTCATTAAAGTTGATTAGGAAGTTTCAGCGCTTAAAATATTTATTTGATTTAAGAGTTAAACTTCTTTTCGTCAGTTGTGAAGATAACAGCAAATAAAGTTCCTGTCACTTAGAAATTTCACATTCTGATGAACGTTAAATTATTAGAAAGCAAAAACAGGGTGCGATAATACTTTCAATTTTTAAATTATGTTTTGAAAAAGTTATGAACTCGAGTTTGTTTTTTCGAATGGATTAACAAATATCTCTCAGAGGTAAGTTTTCATAGAAATAATCGCATTTAATTAGAATTAGAATTTGAATTAATAAGAGCTTGATACCCAAAATTTTGAAAAAGATCATTTAAAAAGATGAATATATAAATAAGTTTTTATTTCTACGCAATGTTTGAACAAACTTTACTTTAAAAAAGTTGAATAATGACGTTTTTACAACGAAATATTGATAAAAATGTCTAGAAAAAAAATTGTTATACAAATGAATGAAAGTTTCATCAAAAACTTTCTGATTACTTGAACAATTTTTTCAAAATGTTACATCATAAAGAAAACTCTATCATTGTACACATTACAAATGAATGAACTAACAATTAAATAAATTGATACCTGCGTTTTTGAGTACTTGTTTTTTTTAGTCAAGTTTAAATAAAGAAACTGAAAAAGCATTTGCTTCCGTCACGAAGGTATATTTACAATCTTATTAGCAAACTTGGAATATTTTAAGACGTTAATTTTTTCTCATTAAATCATATAGCGCTAGATATCTACATTTTTCAAACTAATATTTTTTGTGTGCTCATAACACTGAAATTTTGATTTTTGAAGTCAGAGGAAAACCATGCCGCATTTTTCAAAACAGCTGGAAATTGATAATGAAGTACGATACTTTCTTATTTCCTATTCAGCTTTCTTTCTCAAGTCACTGACTCTCTTGCTACCGTTTGGAGGAATAAAAGAAGCGATTAAAGTAAGTGATATTTAATTCTTTATAAGCTTATCGGGAGGGGGGATGTATTGATCTGGTGAGTAATAAAAGTACTCCTAGAAAACCTCCCAGTTTGTATAAAGAATTATTAAGAAATTAACTTCCTATATCATATAAAATCTCTATTATAACTCACTATAATTTAATTAAAATTAAATGATGAAAATAATTTTCAAGAAAATATTTTCATTTCTTAAGTTTAGAACTTCTGTTTTCCAAAAAAGCCTTAAATTATATTAATACTTACCAAATATTTCTCAAATAAAATACGAATAGCAGAATGAGGAACTGGGATTGGAGATTTTTTAACATAAGTATTTGAAATTCAATTATTTTATCAAAGTAATCATAATTATTGCTAATTGTAAATAATTTGTTTTAGCTTTTGCCAAGCATAATTTTCTATAAAAAACATCATATAGCCCTTCGTTGAAAGGATTCTCGAAGTTTTTGTAATATTTCCTCATTTCTTTAATCTTAAAAATTTATACATACATAATCGAATAATAAAAACTGTTATTAGCTCATTTTTGCTTTGATAATCAAACAATTTACTGTGACAATAAGTTTAAACTGCAATAACTCATAACTCAATAACTATAACTTATTTCTCTTTTTCCCAGAACGACAGAATAATTTAAATGTATTTCAAAAAGATATAATTGATTTAAAAATAATAATAATAGATGAAAACTTTTAATATTTTCCCTACTGTATAAGAAGTATTGTTTAACTGTTTTTGAAAAAAAAAAATCTTAAAACCCAGCGTATTTTCCCCCTTAATCGATAAAATTATTCTTTTTCTTTCATTTTAGCCTAGATTGTTTTATCCTTTTAAGAATCTGTGTTTTTAAAATAAAAATTATAAATAGTGGTGTATATGAAAAAGAATTTTCGATGTGAAAATTTAAAATTAAATTAAATTGCTTAACTGAAATTTTATTGATTTTTATCTGAAGTGAAGGTACATTACAATGCTACCAAGCTTTCCCGTGTATAATAAAATAGTTCAATCTCTATTTATACTTAAAAATTGACTTTTATAAGGGTGTATTAATTGTTTATTTGAAATAAATTTTTAAGAAATTAGATATACATTCTTTCTTTAAAATTGAAATATATACGATTTGAGATTACATATGTATATATATATATACACATTTTCACAGAATGAATAAAAAACAAATATCTCAGATTAATTTTAAAAATTGAATGTGCATATTTCATTTATATAAATGTAGAAATCTTTTTCTTACATTTTTTTGGTCTGTTTTTCCCTGTAGTATTTCCCCCCTTCGAAATAAGCATCTGCAGGTACAAATTTTTAAAATAATCTTTTTTTAATTAGTATTTTTTTAAAAAAAATATATACTTTTTATATTAATATAAAACAAAATTTTCTCAAATTATAAAAAAAGCCTAATTCATCTGTTAAAAGTATTGATATAAAGCTAAGCAGAAAAAAAATTTACTTAATATAATAATTTAAACGCATATATGTCATATTTAATACAAATATTGAAATCCCTAACAAAGTAAACCACCTGTTTAAGCAGCTTCCAAATAGTAAATTAGTGAATTTAAAATTAAGATTATTTTCTTGATGTTTAATTACAATTTGGACTGTATGATTTAATATTCCTAATACTTGCATCATTTTCGCAGGCCGATAACTTCATGCAAACTGAGACCCTTGAAAGAACTTAAGGATTAATTCCCAGGCGACCTAAGTACAGAAGCCTTAAGATTAAGTAGGTGATTTTGTTTTCTAATTTTTTTTCAATCGCGAAACATTTGAAATAAATAAATTTGTACCTGCTCCGCTTATTTTGAACACTTTTTTCGAACAAAATATATTCATTTAAAAAACGAACTGCTTGACTTTTTCGATTTTATAGCTCCTTGGTGTTCTTTTTATTCGTTGCTCCTTATTGAGTTTAAAATATAAATGTTACAAGACAATTTATAAATTCCGAAAAATCTATTTTGACGTCATTATATCTTATACCCAGCTTTCAAATTTCTATTTCGAAAAAATACCCCCCCCCCACCTCAAATGCCATGTAAGGGAAGCGAGTATTAATATATTATCTCTATGCTTTTTCAAACACTACGTTTACGCCAAGGCTAATTAAAATCGCAATTTATTGTACCCAACGTAATGCAGTATTTTTTAAAAATTGAGCCCCTTTTACGTGAAAAATTTGTTTTTACTTTAAATTACAGTCTCAAAAAAATTATGGTAAAATGTCAAAAGGATAAAGAAAACCGTTAAAAAATGAAGTGATTTTTCCACAGACTAAGTAGAATATATATCACAATAATTTAGTCAGACGCGGTTAGTTCTTTACTCTGAGGGAATAAGCAGCAAGTAAATATATATATATTTTTTATTTCCAAATATACTATGAAATCCTAAAATTTTATTTTTTACAATAAATTGTAATAAATTGGATTAAAATACTTTTTCAGGCAGAAATTGCATGACCATAACAATAATTTTACAACAAATAATTACACTTTTATTCAATAAATAAATTATAATGTTTTTTTTTTCCTGCGCATACGCAATAAAAGTAAAAGTTACTGCTCGATATTAGTCTCTATTAGAAAAAAAAAATGAATACTATAGAAGTAAGAATGAATGTCAAAAATAAAATTGATTGGTAGCTTATTAACATTGTAGTTTGAAGCAGCACTAGGGATATTAGCAACGAACTTTGTAACTTTGAACTGGGTCAAGTGATGTGTATGCCACTTCTGTGGACACCCCGCTTTCAAAGCTCACCATCACGACAACGTGAGGGCTTTGAGCTTCGGCAAATGTAACGTGGATTACCTCTTCTATAGGGAAAGGGTTTTCAGTTGCACTAGATGGCCATAAAAGATTGCGGAAAAATCCTGTGTTTTTGTATATGTATTTGAAACAGAATACGAGAATTTATCAGAATTTACAAAATGCATTTCTTATATGATATGCAACGAGAACATTCTCCTATAGTATAACGTTATATATATTTACAGTCGCGTGCTGACCCCGATTTAATGAATTCATTGGGACCGAACATTTTATTCGTTAATTCGGGATTATTTTTAATATTGGGGCTCAAAAGAGTATAAATTTTTTGCACTTAGCTTTTTGGAAATTTTATAATAAGCAACTACACAAAAATTATCCTTAGTTAAAAAAAATTACACACTTTTTATTCAGCAGTTAAATATACTAATAGCAAATTATTACGCACCAATTAATTGGAAATTTTAAAATACTGAGTAATAGATGTTTGACAACATTTTTGATTCCTGACTCGGAAGAGTTTATTATTTTTTTCCTCGACTTTATGCAGAGAAGAATATATTGCGTCATTTACATCATACTGCATGAAGTATGTTTTCACAGTTTCTAAGCAATGTAAGGAATTAGAAAAATGTAAGTTTTTATAGGAGTTTCAATATCAACTTCTGCATCAGAATTGCTATTCATTGGCT
>BMAV01013158.1:160036-175184 GCA_019973955.1 Trichonephila inaurata madagascariensis
TGTCCTTAAAACAATTTTATACATGTATTCTAATCTAAGTGACACTAAATATCATGAAAATTATACATTTATGCGCTTTTTTAAATCATGGTTCCGAACGTAGTCGGATACCTAAAGTATAAATTAATTTTTAATTTTGTTTTCATCTTCGTCTATATACCAGATAGCATCTTTTCCATGTAGGTAGGTTTTTAAAATCTAAAAAAAAAAATTTTTTTTTTCGATTCAACCAAATCATTAGTTTGTTTATGAAATAACAGATTCTATCTACAAAGCTATCTTTCTCTCTTTCGGAAATTTTTCTTTTGATTCAATTCTATGTGGGAATGAGAAATGATGTTTTTCAACGCATTAAATCCACGAAGAAACACGTAAAATTCGAGCCAAACTTCTGAAAAGAAGCTTTTACAGCAAATTACTTTATGTAACAATAATTCTATTAAATTTATACAAGGCTATACACGTCGGCATTGCTGTTGCTTCTTTTTTCGGATTCTTTGGAAGTATATTTTTAGATTGTACTTGAGTCGAGAACCGAGGAGTTTCGAGTGAGGGGAGCAGATGTTCGCAGCTAATCCATTCATTTTTGCATGCCTGCTTGTATAACAAGTAAGTTTTTACTGAAATTGGACGCGGAGAAGCACTCAATCATGCAAGGCACAGAGAGTAAGCACCTTTGCTGAATAAGAACAATTGCAAATGCGAATAACTAGCGGTAGGAAAACCAGTATTTAAAATAGAATTACATAGACAATGCGATCAAAAAATAGGCAGCGAAACTATGAACTCTTAAAGAAATCCAAACCGACAAGTCGACGAAAATAAAACTATTAGAAAAAGAATTAGTTTAAATGCCAAAAGACGAATGAGAAAAAAACTAACGAAAAATGGGATGCAAATGTCTAGCAAAGCTGGAATGCAAACGAATTGGATGCATTGCCAATGTAAATTGTCACTTTTATTTTAAATAAAAGTGGGATAAGTCGGAAAATGCAATTACAGTTGAGCCCCGATTTAACGAATTCATCGGGACCGAATATTGTGTTCGCTAATTCGAGGTTTTTCGTTATATCGGGGTAGGAAAAAAATCTGGATTTTTTTTAAACTCGGTTTTTGGAGATTCTATAGTAAGCAGCTACACAAACAATAGTTAGAAGTTACGCCCTTTTTATTCAATAGCTAAAAATACTATTAGTGAATTATCACGCACCAGTTATTTGGAAATTTTAATCTTTTTGATTCCTGACTCGAAATAGTTCTTTCTCAGCATTATGCAGATATTTATATCTTGTTGCATAAGGTATGTTTTTACAGTTTCTAAGCAATGTAAAGCTTTGAATGTAACAATTTTGATAGGAATTTCCTTATCAATTTCTGTTACAGAATCGCTATTCACTGGCTCCGACAAATCAACAATTTCCTCGACTTCAATTGCTCAGATAGGTAGTCCGTCATCAAACGTATCATAATAGTAAAAATTTTCAAATATTTCCCGTGCAGTGGATTACGATGAGATAAGAAAGGAATTTCCTGTACTATCCAAAACTCACATGATAAGTTACACTTTTGACTCCTCTGCACCTGTAAAGTCTAATAATGGTCTGCACCCTGTCCCGACGAAAGTCACTCATTGCATGATATGTCTTTTTCTGTTCCCGATAAAAAGGATATGTGAATTGAAAAAAAATCCAATTTTCTCCAATATAAACCAATTAAAAAAAAAACAAATTTCAGCTGTTGCAACAATGCGTTCATTCAGGGGTTTTGATTCGTTAATTAGGGGCTTTGCATTCGTTTTAATCGGGGGAAGAGTAAAATTCGTTAAATGGCGAAATTCGTTAAATAGGGGTCCGACTAAACAAAAAGTTTAGAGCAAGATATATACATATATATATATATCTGTCGTTAATTCTATTAATGTACTTTTATAGTTCAAAAGTTTGCTCGATGAATTCCAACGCACGTGCTTAAGTGTCATTCCAAAATGAATCATGTTTTTTCTTATGTGCATAACCCAATACAAACGCTAGAAGCACATTCTTACCTTCCAATTCAGATTATTAGGATTATTTTATTATTATTTTATTATTTATTTATTATGGATTTATATTATTTTATATTTTATATGGATATTTTATATTATGTGGATCATTATGGTATAGGAGAAAAACTGCAAAAAATACATTTTATACCAGAAAATTAATAAATCCATAATATTTTATGTTGCTCTCCATAGGATAGCAAAGGCAGAATATAAATATTATTATTGAAGTACTCTTATATCCGAAAAAAATATTCCAAATTTGGGTCCTATTCCTTAACAGTAGGCAAAGACAGACTTAAAAACTAAATTTTTAATGGAACAATAAAAATCGTAACAATTAAAACAATAAAAATTATATTTTTCTAGAGAAAACATTGATTAAAATTGATTAATTTGAGAATGAATATTGTGCAAAAAAACTAAAATGTGGGCTAATATTTTTTTTGATTGCTTAGAATTAAGCATAATATTATTAATTGTGTACTTCTTGTTATATTTAAGCAAAAAAAAATCAGTTATTTAAATTGCAGTTCTTTATATAACGTGTTTGTGAGAGAGAAGGAAAATTTCATTTTAAACTATATTAAAAGAGATTTGTGAGTAATTCTTATTGCGAATACGATGGATATGCAGTATGACAACTAAATCAAATTGTTGAAAAATTAGCTGATTATGTTTTTTTGTAATGTACCCTATTCTTCTGAACCAAATCCTTTTAAGTCTTATTTTACTATCTTAAATTCATCCTTTAATCATTGATTCTGTAACACCTAAAAGTAATTTTGAATTTAAATTCGCTTCAGTTGCATATACTGTTAAGTTGTATATATAACTCGAAAATAACTATGAATGCCCTAAAGCAGTGACGAGAAAACATCACTAAGTGTAGGCCAAAAAAGTATTCATAAATGTGATGTTCGTTCAATGTAATTTATCACAAAACGCAACAAAGTCTATAAAAATAGTGTATCATAAAAAAATTCCTTATTATTTCTGCGACGAATAAATCTAGTTTCGTTTTTTTTTTTTTTTTTTTGTTGTTGTTGTTGTAGTTCAATTTTTTAAAACTTAACTATAAAAGCAAATAAGCATGTTTTAAAAATTTTAGGCATATGTATTTGGGAGGAGTCCAATTTCTGCTATAGGGCAAAAATTCTTAAATAAATTTCTATATAAATTCTCTCAAATATATTTTGCATAAGCAGTCAAAAATTCTAATTCCGTTAGCAATTTTGTCCATGCAAAAAATAGTACACACCCACATCATATAGTGATACATAAAAATTATTAAAAAATAAGTATTATTATTTTTTTTAAAAAAAAGAAAGAAGAAAAAGAAATAAAAAGAAAGAAAGAATTTCTGATACTCTTTTTTTTGTTTCGAATATATTTTCATGCTTGAGTAATTTTAGTTTGATGTATCCCTTGCGCTTAAGGTATCCTATTTATGCTAGCAAACTGATGATTCTCTAACGTCCTTTCAGCTCGTATATTAATAATTTCTTCTTAATTTGTTTCCGTTAGGAGCAAAAATACATTTTGCTAATTTTAAGAAGAATATTAAAATTATAACATTAAATAATTTCAAAAAGTGATATGATTGCTTCTTGGCATTTTTTAAAATTTAGCTTAAGATTTTTTAACTTTAATTATAAATGTTTAATTAAATTTATTAACTTTAATTAAATAAATATAATTTATCTAATTTATTTTAATTGAGAGGAATCTTTTCTTATTGTGCGCGCTATTGTATTTCTCCTCTTATTTTATCCGTTTCTTTTCAGAATCACTCAACGAAATTAGTGTGTGAGGAGCTCTTACAAATCCTCTTTTATTAAACGAGGATTTAATTACTTTTATAAAATTGATGAAATTTTTCATTTTTCCATCACCGAGATATTTTAGTACCCTCATTGTGAATTATTTAACTAATATTAAAACTTCCCAGTTTCAGTTGTTAATCATTATGCTGTATAACTGCTGCTTACGGAACAATCAGTTATTATGTCATTTCTAAAAATATTATTACAGTATTTAAATAAGTAAAATTTTTCAAAAATAAACCAATTATTCGGTTTCGAAATTGGTTGTATATTTCATCGATTGACATCACAACTCAGTTGATCCTTCTTTAAAAACCGAATTCAAAGAGATAATGTTTTATGTAAAGAAATATGAATTTAACACCTAAATCAAGACGCTTTTAAAGCAAGGTGTTATTTTTTGATAAATATCCTCAGCTGCTTCCTCTCCTTGTTGTATTTTTCTCTTCTTCAATCTAAGCGTCGTATCGCTTTTATTATCGGATTACAGCAGGCTTTTGTTCGGGGGGGGGGGGAAAAATGCCACTGTAACACGTTCCTTTGATTGATTCACGTACCACGAGATTTCGATACATTTCTTTTTTTTTCTTTTTTCTTTTTCATTCTTTAAATAAAGTGTGTTTGTAAGACATATCAGAATATAAGCTATTTTTCATTATTTTATAGTCGAGTACAAAATTGAATACGCTGATAATTATGTATCGATTATTTACAACTATTATTATGTGTTTCTTAAGAAATTTTATCTTTTCCTAAGAGATGTTTTTTTCTTTTATAAAATACTTAACTAATAACCATAAATGCATATTTGTGGTTATTTAAAATATATACTGCTTTGTATGTTTAATAAGTTTACAATATATGTTGCTCATTTCAATAATTGCTGTTATAAGATGTTGAGGTAAGAAGATTTAAATTTAGAGTACACACATAATTTCCTTCGAGTATTAAAATATGAAATATTTGTTTAACAATATATATTACGATTTTATTATGTATTATAATTACTAATTTATATTTTTCTTTTGTCCTGTTTATATTAAATGATTCTTATTTATTTTATTTAATCAAAACTGCATTATTACAATAACTTATAAAAACAACATCTTTTTTTTTATTCATTTGGTACAGTAAAGTTATTTTGAGCATTATTTACCTAAATATCCTAAATAATTTTGTCAATTATAATAAATCATTAGGCCAATAAATTAATAAATAGAATTCTTATAATTTTCGTAAATGGAATGATAAGCATACTACTGGCCTGTAAAACTCCTGTAGGTCATCGCACAGAAGTATGACAAATCGAATTTTATTTTAAGAGTTTTTATCCATAAAGTAAATCATGTCTTAATAATTTAGCGCTATGCTTTAGGGGAAAAATCACACTTAAACTAAAATTAAAAAGCATCCTTAAGGAATCTCTGTACGTTCGGAATATTCTTCTTTAATGAAACATACTTTTATAATAATAACATTTTGCCTACATAGCTAAGAATTCTGCGCAGAGCCTGCTCTAGACTCTTAGAAATATATGATTTAGTAGTTTATTTAATTATATTTTAATACAGAATAAAAAAAATTTAATGAAAAAACAACAGTTATTATTTTAATTAATTATGTTGCAAGCTCTGTAAAGAAGCATTAGCTATATATAAGCAAAATATTATTATTATAGAAGCATTTTTCTTAAAATGAGGTTGTTTTCAAAATGTCATCCTTTCTTATTGTAATAATACTCTAAAAAATTTTTATATGCATATTCTAATTCCGATGACACTAAATATCAAATAATTATTCATTTATATGCTTTTTCAAAATCACAGTTGCGAACGTAGTCCGATACTTTAAACTGGTAAATCTAAGCAAAAAGTATTATTACCGATATAATGATCTCATTTTTTGAAACTCTTTAGATTTAAAAATCCTTTTTATTGTTCAAGACTAGGGGGAAACTGAATATATATTTTTTACAGCATTTAAGAACACTCATACTTATATTTATTGTTTAACAGTTAACTAGCGATAAACCTTTTAAAAATAAACAGTGGCTTGAATTCTATCCCCTGAAATTTTAATTTATACACTTATATGAGAATACCATGCATCTATTCTGTAATTAGTTATTCAATACATGCCATCTCATAAACAAATAGTTAACGTATTCACATATCGATAAATAAATAATTACGTCAAAAAAGCTCTTAATCGTTAAATAAATATTTAGCTATAACTGAAAGAACACACAAACAGCTGTCATTCTCTTTTATTTGTTTTCCTTTCTGAGAAGAATTTTGCAAATTTCGACTAAGTCAATAAATAAGACATGAGTTCTCATTAAATCTGGATAAATAAATCCGAGTTCTCTTCGAAATCGCTTTATGCTGCATTCCTAAAGATTGATGTCAGTTAGGTCCGCAATAAAAAGAGAGGAAAAAATTTTTTTACGCAAATTGCGCCAAATTCCTTCGCTAAACCATTCATTTTACTCTTATATATACTGCAGCTTCTATTTGACCTCCAGCTAGAAAGAACCGGTTTTTCAGCTCTCTTGACCGAAAGCTTAATCGAACGTCACATAATGTCAAACACATAACCATATTGATGAGAGAAAAAATGAAAATGCATAACTATAATCTATGTTATCGCTTTATGTTCGAACAACAATAAAGAATTTCCAAAGAATTTGTAACGGGGAGATTGAAATGGTTTAGTTTCCTTTTTTATCGGCACAATCATTTCTTTGACTTTCAGATTTCAAAGGTCTGTTAATTATGTAATATGGAATGTTAATCCGTTTGAACCTGTAAAAGGATCTTTTTTCTAGCGTATTTTCTTATTTTATTTTCTCATAACACTTTCCTTTCTAGGTAGTATTTTTATGCTTCAGGAAATGAGTAATACCAATATAACTTTCGCTAGCTTCAACATTATTTTTCGTATTTTTCAGTGAGTAAGAATTAAAATAAATCTATTCTTTGATTATTTTTTAATTAAAGGACTTTTCATTAATCTCATTTTTTTTGTGAATTAAAACACTAAAAAAAAGGACTATTTATTATTTTTTTTAACTTTAAAAAGGAAAACATATTTGTGAAAAAATATGCACCATAATAAATTTTAAAACCATAAAAGTGGCTTGGAAGTCTTGATACTTGTCTGAAGTTTATTTTTTAAAGTGAACTCAAAATTTGAATCAGAGATAGTCAGTTTCGTCTGAATTTCAGTAATAGTATGAGTACAATTAGCTGAAAATTATTTTATCTCATATTGATATATAAGTTTCTACAAATAACCATTTAAATCAAATCTTTAAATTATATTAGAAATTGCACGGGGTAGAAGGAGCTGCTGATTTGCTTAAGAAAACAATATTAATAATATCCCATGCGAATTTCGTATAAAATTAAAAATCCTCAAATACTGAAAAAGACTCGCCTTTAAAAAGGGTTAAGAGCTTTATGCTTATATATCATACTTATGTTTTCACTGTTTTAGATACATTTAAAGTTCTTTTTTATTTGTTATTTTTATGCTGTTAGTTATCATTTGGTTACAATAATTTTTTTAAGAAAACAATTGCTAAATTTAAATATTGTTCCCCTACAAAACTTTTGATGTTTTTGTGACATTAGTCGTTTCTTAAAAGCTTCATCAAAATGGATTTTCTATTTGCCTTGACATTATATCATGTCAATGATTATATCTAAATATTTAATGTAATAACAATAGGAGAAATTCGAAAATTATTTTCAATAATTAAAAACAAGTAATTGAAAGTACTTTCGATATTATACTTCATTATGATTTGCTTATATATTTAAATTTTTTTCCTAACAAAACATAGCAAATCCATCACAATAATTTGAGGAAAATTGGGTATATTTTAAGTAATAATTTTAGTGAATGTATCTTTCTCGTGAAATAAATTTGTTTTAGTGAAATAAATTTGTGAAATAAATTTGTAGTTACCAAAAACCTTATACTTTACAGAGGGAAACACACTATCAAATTGAAAGTTAAGTACATTTTAAACATAACTTCAAATCGTTATAGTACTAAATTCCTAACTTTTTTTTGTCTTAAACGAAAACTGGTTCTTATTTTAACTTTTGAATTCATACGAATATGTTTTACAATTAAAGAAAACATGGGAAAATGCCAATTCCCTCCCCCCCCCGTTACTTTTATGGGATCTATTTGTTTAGAAAAATAGTTCTTTCTTTTTTTTAACTTAGTGATATTAAAATTTTTTATAAAATGAATGTATTTTTGACTACAAATAGTTTATGCTTATCCAGCTGAATATATTGTTGTATAAGTAAGTTCGCGTGATTTTCTTCATTTAAACGATTAAATTGGTCCTAATTTTAAAGCAATTATATTCGTCTTTTAGCAAAATTATCTGAAAAAAATATTTTTTTCGCCTGTTGTCTTTTAAAAGTTTTAATTCTGAATATAATTAAAATAATTGTTGACTTTCTTATCAGATATATAAGGGGAAAAATACTAGTGTATTAAAGAGTTTGTACACACACACATGTATATATATATTATATTTTATTTATTTTTCTTATTGATAATGTATGAATTGAAATTTAACTCAACGGATTTTCCCAAGACAAAGCAAAAACGCATCTGTATTAAGCAAAAATTTGTAAAAAAAATACATTAATAATTTTTTAAAATTATCTTAAAAGAATCTCTAATATTAAAACTAAGCGAAGCTTCTTTTTCGTTGTAATTCAAATTACAAAGTCACTGTATTTAAGAAAGAATTTCAACTACAGTTATACATGGGAAGGTATACATTAACTGAATAAAAATTTAAAATAAGGAGCCCATTCAGTTGAATTAAAATTTATAAAAATACAAGGGGAAAAGTGACATAAGTTTCGTTTATAATCTTCTACATTCACTGACCCATTATTTAAAGGAAGAAATACATCATCTTTTAATTAAGTCATTCGAATCAAAAATAAAAGTATGGTAATTTAATTACTATGCTGCAGAGAGAGTAAGAGACAATCCGTTACTATTTCCGGTCTGTGATTTTTGTCTTTCCATTTAGTGTGATTAATGATTTAACATAAAATATACATAGAAACCTATGTACTTGTATATGAACCCTTTGTTGCATATAAATAATCTAGTAAAGTTAAGCAAAAATGCGTGGGCTTTTCCCATTTAAAATAACTCAGAAATAAAAAAAAAAAATGATTCAAACTTCGTTTTAAATAATCGTTATAGTTTGTCCACCACAGAGGCTCGCATGCTTATACATAGCATGCATAAAAATATCATTACGATTATTTTGTTAACCATCTTTGTGAGATGAAAACGATAGTAACAGTCAGATTTTCTATCAATGCATAAATATTACATTTGATGCAAGGATATGTCGATTTTCTGGAGCATAACTCCATTTTGCATCTGTATTTGTAGTTTGCAGAGGGAAATGCTTCACTCCATCATAGCGAACATCCATGACAATGGAGCTTGCCTAAATGGGCAGACTTCTTTGATTTGTTACCTGTATTTCATTTGAAATCATTTCCTACATGTGTTTGCGGTGACCAATACCATCTTCTAAAAGGTAAACATTTGATTGACATATGCATTCAGATCCCCTAAAATGCCTCCATTTCGTCAATTGTGATTGAATTCATTTTGCTACGATTTTACAAATAATATAGAAGGAATAAAAGAGAAAGTGGTATCTGTTGGGGGGCATTTATGGAAGAGTAAAAAAACTAAGCTTTTGTCTACTGGACTGGGCATGATGCATCAAAGTGTTACATTAAAACAAAAGTTTGATAGGTCCGGTGTGTTCAATCCCCTTTCATTCTTCCTTTTTTCAATTCCTACTCTATTAGTCCACACTCTCCCTATATATATATACGTATATATATATATAGTATAATAAAATAAAAGTGAAAAAAGTTCTAAAACCTACAATGCCAAAGAAGAAAAAAATTCGTGTTCACGAGACACAACAGAAGTAGATACAAACAAAGTCTTTGGACTAAACTTTAGACCTATTATGATTGCAAAAGCTGTCGCTATATATATATATCTTGTTCAAATTTTCAATCGTTAATAAAATACTTTTTATTCATCCATTCCAGTTCAAATACCTTTTTTTAAACTTGCAGTGGATGACACTTGATGTTAATACAGTTTTTTCTCAAACATTAATTCATTAACTCTATTTAATTAATGAATACATAGTAACAAACAAAAATAATAGTCTAACACCGTATATAAAAAGGAAAACCGCACGTTGTGTTCCTGTAACGCAATGGATAACGCGTTGGACTTCTAATTCAATGATCGTGGGTTCGAATCCTACCGGGGATGACCTAATTTCTGAGAATGTCATTTCTTTTTGCTATACTATCTTATCGGAAGAATTAAATTTAAGTAATGAATAAATAGGAACAAAAACAAAAAAAGTATTCCAACACCCTATATAGGAAGGAAAATGGAAAATTGCTTTCTATTTTGCCACTTAATAGTGTGATTCTGTCATATGTATATACATATTTTTATATTAATTGTAGTTATTAATAAAAAATAACTAAAATAAAATTTTTCTTTGTTGAAGTATGAAATAACTTAATTTTTTTTTTTTTTTTTGATATATATATTACTTGTTTGCATTTCTTCAAAAATAAATAAATAAAAATAAACTTGCTTTAATTTTTTTAAAAACAGTGATGTATGTTTCAAATATCCTAGAGTATTATTTATTCTTTTTAATTTTGCTATTCAATTAATAGTATGTCTAATGATTTAACCTATATACGCATAAATATAAACTTCAGTACCTGCCTTTCGATATATCGATAAAGATTTAATAAAGCCACGCATTAAAATTTTTTCATCAGTTTTTTTCCCATATTCTTTTACTGCGCTTCCCTAAAAACAAATCAAGGTGTTTTAATTTTATTTAAACACTTTGATGCGTGCTTCAAATGCGGTACGCTTGAGGCGTAAAAAAAATTTGACTATCAAGCGTGAGTGGACTGGTTTCTTCAAACAATTTCCCTCCTTCACCTCTTCTACGGCGTATTTAAACCAGTCATGCTACAGGAAATCGGTACTTCAGGTCGGTTCTGGGGTCTGGATGGTATATACACCGTTTTATGAATATTCATAAACTTTTTAAAGCAGCAGTTGCACTTCTATATTGACGGCTGAAATTAGATGTAAGTTGAAGCCTCCGGCGGCCCCACATTCCTTTCTTAAGTGATTTAAGATTTGATATATAAATAAATTTCATACTTCTTAATTGCACCTTTGCCTTTCCATCGTTTGAAAAAAAAAATGAGATTTTTTTTTAAGTGTTTCTCCGAAAATTTAATAAGAGGCGTAACTTTTTTAAGTACTTTTTTTTATTTGTTCATCTTGCTTTTTCTCCTGATTTTCTTAATAAGTTGATAGGAATGGTGCATGTTTATCAACTTATTAAGCAGTACTTGGAAGGAAATCGATGGATGGGTATAGGAGAAATTTATTAAGGAATATAATAAAGATTCGCTAGCAATTAATTGAATTTTACTATCCACAGGTAGATTATCTATTAAAAACATTTTGTTTTTGTCTGTTAGTATTCGAATTCCATCTCTTTCGTATAAATGTTTTGATAAATAATAAGAGAATGAGCTCTACAGTAATTTATCTTAAAAGAGGATGAAGTTTTTTACTGAAAGATGCAGCTGCAGAAAAACAATTAACTTGGAACTGAGGAATTAATAAAAAGTAAAGAAATATTGCTTTTAACTTTTTCCTAATTCAGCTCTGTGATGTTGAAAGCTGATTAAAAATTGCGTTTTTTTTTAATCGTATTCATTATTTCAAGACAAAACTATTGAACAACTCTTCGTAAATAATGGGAGTCTAAATATTTGGTTCCAGATTATTTTTCTAGCCGTAAAAAATAGTTGTGTTTTCTCGATGAAGAAAAAATATCAATCTTTTAAAATAATAAATGTATGATTGAGCATATTTTTATATATTTTATTTTTTAATATGTAACTTTTGTTGAGAATTTTTCCATTCTCTTAAGCCAGTAAGAACGCTGTAACGTAAATGGGAATAAAATTTCATTATACACTTACATACGCAATAATTTTCGATAAAGAAACCAAAAAGTACATTAAGCTATTCAACATTTTTGAATTTTAAAATTTATTTCTAACAATCCAAAAAGTATAATAATTCGCAATTAAACTGTAATACAAAATACCTTATAAAAGTTATAAAACATTTTTCTTTTTTTAAAAGTTTCTCTGATAACCTAGAATGTGTAACAATGCACAGCTCAATAGTAAAACAAAACTTCGCACACAAGAAAAGAATAACATATAAATGTGCATACAGATTCTACTTGAGTATAAATGTAACTTTCTTTTAAAATAAATTAATGATGATGAGTGTCTGAATTCATACATTTTATTTATTTATTTATCAAATAATTTGAGTAAAAAACGCGCATTGAATTGGACTACTTGAGTATAAATGTAAGTTTCTTTTAAAATAAATTAATGATGACGAGTATATAAATTTATACATTTTATTTATTTTTTTTTTATTTATTTGTTTATTAAATAATTTGAGTCAAAAACGCGCATTGAATTGAAACTAATTCCCCATTATGGAAAAATATTAGCTTATAAATAAAGCTTTTTAAAAAAAAATTCGTTTGATAATTTCTACTACTTATAGAAGTTAACTGGATTGAATACATCATTTTAATTCATTATGTAACCAAAAGCGTATCGAATAAACTAAAAACAATTTAAAAAAAAACTCTCGTACAAAAAAAAATGTAAAATAAATATAAATTTATTGAGCGAAATTCCGTTATCACACATCTCCTTTTATAGAATGCTGGACAATTTTTGCAAAATTAATGATCATGCATAACGTAAAATAACCGTTTACTAAAAGAATAAGTGAACCTTTTGGGGGCGACTTTCCCGAAGCAATTTATTTGATACGAGACCTTCAACTGTATCACGTCTTTCGAAAGGAAACAAGACGTTTCACAGCGAAACTGCATTTAAACATCAGATGAATCATGTGTTGAATAATTCAATAGCTTTCACATAAAAGAAACGCTGTTGTTCTCATATGAAACGGATGAAAACGTGTTTTAGTTCTTTCAACTGCAATAGAAAATCACAGAAATGTTAATGTCTCTGTGACATTCTTATACGAACGAATTCTTTCTTTCCCGTCATTCCTTTTTCTCTTTTTTCGTTCTTTTTTTCACTCTATGATTGTCGTGCTAAATGTTGGTCAAATTTATCTTCACTATTGGCACGCGTCTTGAATATAAATTTTACTTAGAATTTTTATTTGTTAATACGCATTCAATTCCTATTATTTTGTCTCTATTCTCAAATTTTTCAGTGTTGAGTGTTTGCTCCTTTATTTTATTTAGTTATTTCTTTTTATAGTTTTTAATTCTTTTTCGTGCTTTGAATATCTTTCGTCACATGTGGGAATCAAGAAACAAGAATAATCTATCATACATTTTTATACTGTGTTTTTTTTAAACGTCGTATATAACTAAAAGATTTTTTTTAAAGTCACTGGGTTAAATAAATTGAAACATGAAATTTTATTTTTAAATTCAAGATTAATCAAGGCAATGTATTTGAAATTTTTAGAGGCTTTTCAAAAATCTTTGATTATTTTATGATCTAAAGTTATTTCTTATAACTAATAATACTTTGGATATTTATTGAAGTTTTTTTCGACGGGTTGGTAACAATATTATTTTCAAAATAATTAACAAATTATAGATGCTATAGTACATATTATACAGATAGCTCCATCTCATTTAAATAATTTATTTACATAATCACTGTATAATAGCTCATTTGCAAAAAAAAGTTTGGCAGAAATAAATAAAAGCAAAACATGTAAATATTATAATCTTTTTTATGCATCTATACATACACAGAAGAGATTATACTGCAGGAAATATAACATAGAAACAAATATAAACGTATTTTTATAAGATTATAACTCAGCTCCGTATAACTCTTCTTTTTCTTTATATTTAAGGTATCCGACTACGTTCGGAACCGTGATTTTAAAAAATCACATAAATGGATAATTGTCATGCTATTTAGTGTCACTTAGATTAGACTGCATGTATAAAATTGTTTTAAGAACATTTTGACAAAAAAAATTTATTTAAATACAATATTTTGGCAAAAAATTAACTTAGAATAATATTTTTTCAAAATGTTTTACTTTTGTGAAAAATGCTTCTATTATAATAATATTTTGCCTGTATGTAGCTTAGACATCTTTACAGAGGCTCAACTAGGATTTTTGAAAAATTCACATTATTTTCAGAGTTACAATCAATTGAAATAATTATAGGCGTTTTTTTCTTAAAATTGCTCCCCTCTATTGTTGTAAAATATAGATAAACCCACTTCTAAGTTATATATTTCAAAAATTCTAGTTGAGCCTCTGTAGAAAGGTCTGAGCTATATACAGACTAAATATTATTATAATAGAAGCATTTTTCACAAAAGAAGAACATTTTGAAAAAAAATTATTCTAAGTTAATTTTTTGCCAAAATATTGTATTTAAATAATTTTTTTGGTCATAATGTCCTTAAAACAATTTTATACATGCGTTCTAATCTAAGTGACACTAAATATCATAAAAATTATACATTTATGCGTTTTTTTAAAATCATGGTTCCGAACGTAGTCGGATACCTTAAACACATGAAGCTTCCGTATTTCTCATTAAAGTTCTTTCAAGCTTAGTTATTACAAGTTCTTATCCATTTTTATACAGAAAATTTTCTCGAATTCATAGCAGAAATGAGTTTTCTGTTTGAGCTATAATAATTTAAAATATCATTTTAAAGGAAAAGTATAGAAAATAAGGGAGAAATAAAGTTGAGACGAGAAATAATATTATTTATAAATAATCAGATCCGAAAAGTTCAAATTATTTTTAACTGAATAAATAAACAATTTAGATTATGTAGAGATATAATAAAGATATATAGGCCATAGATTTAAATTTTGAAACTAAAAAAGAATTATTGGTACTATTCATAAGGAGTTTTAAAAAAAATCTGACGTACAAAACTTATATAATTTAGTTATGACCTACAGAAAATAATAATTGTAATTTCTCTTACGCAAAGATTGTATAAGTTTGAAATATGGTTTTAGCCAAGCATTGGAAAAGAGGTCATGAAAAAATAAACATTTGTTTTAAATTCCATATATATAT
>BMAV01013158.1:175284-222527 GCA_019973955.1 Trichonephila inaurata madagascariensis
TATATATATATATATATATATATATATATATATATATATATATAATGGGGTTCTAGAAATATCGAAGTTGTGCAATTTCATGTGTTTTAATAACCATGGATTAAATCATCCTCAAGCAAAATTAAAAATAATATCAGAGAGAGAGAACTATATGTTTACTTTGATAATTCAGACGCTCTTTGTTGAAAAGACAATTTTATAAAAAAATGTAGAGAACTACCAATTATTCAACTTTCCTAAATGAACTTAGAAACAATTTTCTGCAACCGCAGTGTAAAAAAAAAGAAACCAAAACTTTCAGCATAAAAAGAGATAACCATTCTATTTAAAAAAAAAAACACACCAGAAAATGACCTTAATTTGATCTCTACGGAGTTGATCTTAATTTGTGGGGTTTAAACAAAGGAAATATTTTACTATCGCTGAGCTCAAAAACGACACGTTATTAGATCCCAAGCGTATGACGTAACAGCCAGCATGTTGATGCCAACTCACTCGGGAGTACACAGGCAGCCAATATCAAGTACTCTAGTGGGAAACCCTTCCAAACGTTGATGCACTTTTTAGCAACGGGAAATCGAATTCCCTCCCTCTGCTAACCCAAGGCGGTTGCAAAAACTGTTGTGAAGTGTTCAATTACTAAAAGCCGGTCAGTTCTCAAAGGTATCACTTTTCTTAGCATCAGGTGCTGCTGAGAAAAAGCGCGACTTATTTCAGTCCTGATTACAAAGGGCAGTGCTCGCGAATCGTCTTTCGGAGGCTAGTTTATAAATAACCACACCCAAGAAGTGTCGGAGTGCCCCGCTCTTTAACCCAGATATTAATGATTCGAAAAACCGGGGGCTCTGAAAAAGAGTAAACCAATTACTTTCGGATTGTTGATAGTGTAATGGATCTTGGAGTTATTCATCACCACTGAGATTGGTTAATGGAAAATATTTTATCTTATTATATTTTTACTTTATTTGAGTTGTGTTTGTGTAGAAAACAATAAAAGGCTTTTAAACTTTTAGGATCCGTGATAATTTACGCTCACGCATAACATACTCATACAAAGTTTTTAACTCTTATCTATTCCATATAAATGACTCTCAGTGTAACTTTTAATATAATATTATTCTGCAACGTATTATAAGCATTGATTAATTTTCATTAAGCTCATCAATGTCTTATAAAAATTTTACGGCTCACTATGAAGTTTCAACCAATACATTTAATATAGAGCAGGGGTTCCTAAATTTTTTGGGGTGCCAACCCCATTTTTTTTGTACAAAAATTTTGTGCTACACCACAAGCATTGTATAATATTTTTTTTTGCAATAATACACATCCGCAATAAGTTTTTACTTTGAATATAACGATATAGAAATTTTAATTAACAAATTCAAAAAACATTATATGATGTAATTACGTGGTAAATTATACAAAAACTGTATAATCTGTTTATTAAGTGTAGCCATTTTGAGTTCACTCTTCTGAGATCATCACCTTTCATTGACAACAGTACGTGTAAGATTTAAGAATCAATTGGAAAGATGTGCTTGATTATTTTTAATTATGTTATTAAACCTTGGAAAAATAATTGATACCACTGGAAGAAGTACTTCCTAAATATTCTTTAGATTCCGTCGATATTCCAATCAGAATCTAAATAAACAATTAAATTACCATTATTGTTAATATTGAACAAATTGTTTTATGCAGAAAGAAATTTCAAAAGTCCTAAAATTTTTGGTGACCACTAGTTTAAGAAGCACTGATATATAATAAAATGGTATTAGCTGTTGACTAAGGTTAAGTGTCTAAAAGCCGAATGATTTTTCCTAATTTGCAGAAAAATGTTAAGTGAACACAAAAGCAAAAAATATCTCAAAACTTTTTTCAACAAATGTTTAAAATGCCCTGCCGTCTAGAATAAATCGAGGTTTCCTTAGATATGTTAATAAAAGGAGGACTTCTTATAGGGGAAATTTTCTATAAATAATCTATTTTTCCATGAAAAAATTTAAAGTTTTTCATAAATTTATCGTTATTTAAAGAAATAACAAAGGAAGTTTCTTATTAAAAAAAAGGTTATGTTTATTTTATTAGATATGCCAGAACTATTTGTAGTGACATATTAATATACCATGGGAAAGTATAATTGCATTATAATAAAATCCTAAATCTAAATTATTCAATTAGAATTATTTAAGTTTTCCTTGTACATGTGCAATAGTCACGTAAATTAATTAAATAAAATTAATCAATCAATATAATTAAAATGTGTATAATAAAACGGAACACGTTATTTGTTATTGCATCGTATTGTTAATTGAGTATGATAATTAACGACTAAAATTGGACAAATCCCAAAATAATTTCCTGACTACGCCCTTGTTTATTTGACATGTCCTTCAACTAGAAATTAAATTGACACTTAACATATGCTTGGAGTATAATTTTGCTTTATATATCTTGGTACCAAGAGAAGAAATTTTTTGTTAGAAAATATGTGGTTTAAAGCTTTCGATTTCAAAAGTATATTTTAACATCGTGTATAATGTTATTTAATAATTATATAATGCTGCAAGAATAATATTTATTTTAGAAAAGTCATGAATTTTTTTAAATGTAGGTAAAATATTTTTTTCATTGTAATTTTATAAAAAGATGTAATTAAAAAACTTTCCAAGGTTCACATAAGTAAATGATGTTATTAAGGCATTTAAAATCAAATTCATTGTATGAATTAATAAATTTATAATATTACTGTGTGATAGGTATTCGTTTTCTACTCTTTATTTCGTACAAAAAGCAACTGTTTTAAGAAAACCACGAATCATAACAGATAAATTCAACGTTAATCTGCTACTATACTTTTAAAACATTATTTTAGTAATAGCGAATATTTATTAATATTTGCTAAAAGAACTACTAAATTATTGTTTTGCTGTTGAAGACAAAAATGCATGAATAACAAAATGTGAAAACACGAGTTTGTAAAGCTGAATCGAATATAATAATAGCAACTATAAAAGCTTGGCAGTCTACAACTGACGAGGTTGATTTGAATTAATTTAAATTCCTTATGTTATATTACAATTAGTATTCTGAATATTGTAAAAGTACTCAAAGTGCATTTTTAAAAGTTTTATATTATGAAGTTTGCATATTAAAATGGATAAAAGTTCAAATTTAATTTTAGGTATCTGAGTATTTCATACTTAACAGCTTGCCTTTTTTAAGAAACTGTTCTATTCTAAAAGTCAACTTTAAGAATGCATCAAATCAGTTTCTGTATATTTAATTGGCAAATCCATACCATTTACTTAAATGATTAAATAATGCTTGAAAGAGATAAAAACGAGTTATTTAATCTAATTTATCAATGTCTTTTTTAACTCACTGATAAAAATGTACTTCATTGATTGTATTAATTCATTTTTTTTGTTTTACGTTTTTTAATCAAGTATGAAATGAACACAAATAAATTACAATCAATGAAAGTTCATTTTTTCTTCCGTCCAATTATTCTTGTTTTTTTTTTTTTTTTTTTGCGGATTTAATTGAGAGGGCTTTCCATTTAAAAGTTATTTTTAATTTTCATTATGAGTTTAGCTACTTCAAGAAATAAAGTGCATGGTTAAAGGATATTTTTTAGATGTAATAAAATTGGTGCATTCGGTAATGATTAAAAAATGAATTTTTTTATTTATTATATTAGAAAATTTTCTAAGGCTAAATTCGTTAAAAGTATGATAGCCTGGATTAAACGCAGAGCCCATTTTCAAACAGAAAATGATCTCAACTTTCACGAATTTGCAGCGTTATAATTAATACTTCTGCTTACAATATACCGTTTTTATTATTTCAAAATGCTCCACAGATGATTCATTTTTTTCTTTTAACACGTAAAGTATTAACTTTAACTATCTTAATTATCACTTTTTTACAAATTATAAAATCCCACAATCCTGACTGGTCATGGTAATTTAAAAGTGCTCCTCAACAGATATAACGTGTGCCAATTCCAAACTTTGTGACTGCAATGTTGGTGGTGAGTAAAGTGTTGAACATCTTATCCTTTTTTATTCAAAATTTAAGAAAGAAAGAAAATGCCTAAAGTTAAAATGCGTGGTTTTAAAATCGATTGGCCTGTTAATTTTTTTCTGCTTGTTTCAAGTAAAGCTTCATTCATATTATTTTGTATCTTCATTGATTTGATTTTGTAAATTTTTCATTTCTCTGTTTTTATTACTTCATTGTATTGGTTTTGTTACGTAATTGTTTTATTTTGCAAAGTACTTTTTGTCTTTGTAACTTATTTGTTTCTTTTATTTCACTATTTCGTAACTTTTGTTTTGTTGTTTACTTTTTATTTTATTCATTTGATTTCGTTTAACTTGTTACTGTAATACTTGTAATACCGTGTAATACTTGTGGTGCACGAGAATTATATTTTATCTGTGTTTTCAATAATAATAATAATAAAACATGTAAAGGAATCGCTCATTTAGCATTACGGTATTGGAGAGGAAAGAAATATGAAACGCATTTTATAACACAAAGTAATATAAAAAAAATTTTAGTCAATTCCTATTTAGGTCAACTAAAACAAAATTGTTTTAGTTACTTTTTATTAAATAATTACAATTAATATAAATATCTATATACATTTAACAGAATCACAATATTAAGTGACAAAATAGAGAAAGCGATTTTCCTTTCTATATATGGTGTTGGATTATTTTTGTTTGTTTGTTACTATTTATTCATGAATTAAATTTAATTACTCAAGTAAAATAGTATGGTAAAAAGAAATCATATTCTCAGAAATTAGGCCATCCCAGATGGGATTCGAACCCACGAGCTTTGAATTAGAAGTCCATTGCGCTGCAGGAACACAACAAGCGATTTTCCTTTCTTCATATGGTGTGGGAATATAGTTTTTGTTGGTTACTATTTATTCATTAGTTAAATTTAATTAATAAATAATTATTTGAAAAACTGTATTAACATCAAGTGTCATCCACTACAAGTTTAAAAAATTGTACTTGAACTTGAGTGGATGAATAAAAAGTATTTTATTAAGGATTGAAAATTTGAACAAGATATATATATATAAATATATATATACAGGGAAAGTGTGGACTAATAGTAGGAATTAAAAAATTGATCAACTCGGGTAAAAATGAGTAATATGAAAAAATATATTACTCTTTATTGGATAGTGAAGCAGGAATATGATATTAATGTTGTAGTATGTTTATATCTGGAAAAATATTCCAAATTTGGGTCCAGATCTTTAACATTAAACGAAGACCACTTAAGCCTAATGAATGCATGCATTCAAGAATAAAACTTTCGCTTAACGGATATGAAAGTTGTTTCCAAAAATAAACCAAGCTGGGCAAACATTTAGTTCCACTAGGTGACTATTCGATCATTTTACATCTAAACATTTTATCACTGAATAGCATGTTATTTTTATCTAAATTATTCATCACTTTCTATTACCATAAAAACAGACTATTGATATTTTTTCGCTTAGATAAGGAATCCACTTCCCATTCCCAAAACAAGCAACCCTACTCTGTAGGAATGTAGATGCGAAAATAATTGTCTGTCTCCTCTCCGGCTAGTGAGCCTCCCGACTGAATGTTTCCTGAACTTTTGTATATCTGGGGTCGGCAAGTCAGGATATCTGGGGAGCGGGGAACTGCCTTCTAAAAAGAGGCCCCCCTCATCAACAATTTCTGCATGTTTTCCACGGGATTCATTTCAGCCCGACCTTCCCGCGTCTTCGTGTAGAAGATTTGGGAGTTATCACAACGCAATCAATCTCTGCCCAACATTTTTTGAGCCTGCAGATTGGTACTGCTCTTCTGATGCGAAGATAGATGCTCACGTCCCGCAATTCGTCAGTATATTTAGAAACACTCGTGTTTAGGAGGGTTTGTGAAACAGATCTTAGATGAATTGGTCTGAATTTCCGTTATTACAGCAATTAATTTAAAGAATTCTATAAATCAGAAAAATTATTTGAGAAATAATCGTTTTTGATATTTTTCATTGAATGTTATAAATACTATCTAAGTTCTTATTCAATTCCTACTATTAGCTCACGTTCTCTATATATTTATCTCGGTGGAATTTTCAATCGTTAATAAAATACATTTTAAAGGGCTCCATTGAGCTGAAATTTTATATACATTATTATTTTGGATGATAATACAGTAATTGAATTATAATTAATAAAAATTAATTGATTAAAACTAATTATTCAAAGAATTACAAATACCGCCCCGTGGGCATCATTTCTGGCTACTTGTGTCAAAACTTTAAAATGTTTTTTTCTCACATTTTAAAGCGCTCATTTGAGCTGAAATTTTCTATACACTATTGTCTTGGGTAAAAATACGATCATTTATTTATAACTAATTAAAATTAATGGACTGAAACTAATTATTTAAAGAATTACAGACACAGCCACGTTGTTTTCATTTTTAGCGACTTGGGTCAAAATTTTAAAAGATTTTTTTTTTCTCACGTTTTAAAGCATTCAGTTGAACTGAAATTTTATAAACACGATTGTTTTGGATGACAATACGATACTTTAATGATAATTAATAAAAATTAATTACCACTTAATGTTGTGTGATTCTGTCATATGTATATACATATTTATATTAATTGTAACTATTTAATACAAAGTAGCTATAAAATAAAATTTTTCGTTGTTGATCTAAGTAGGAATTGACTTAAAAATTTTTTTTTATATTACTTGTTTTTAATTTTATTTTTATTTTTGAAGAGGTTTTTTAAAAGAAGATATAAATAAAACTAACTCCAAAATTTCATTATTTTTTTTAGCATAACGTAGTAGGATAAGTTATTTTGCTAGAATTTTAAATCTTATTGAATGTAAAAGGATTAAATTAATAATAAGTATATATTAAGGATACTTATTATTCTACTACTAACTGCCAACCACGTAGTACAAATTAATAGATCATAAACCGTTATTTTAAGCATAGTTATGAAGAAAAAACATAGATTTCTTAAATTCATTCTTCAAAATATTTTTTAAAGTGAATTGCATTTTGTAATAAAAGCAGAAATAATAAAAGTATTAAAATTTGTGGATTTTTTTTTCAAATACATATATACTTAATTACAATTCCCTTCCCCCAAAGTTTTCAACTTTTAATTTAACTTTTATTTACTATTTTTACGCAAAAGTTTTATAAATTTAAGGTTTAAATCAAATTTCCGAAAATTTTTTTATACTCTCAGAACTATTAGAATTCTAACAACAGAGAATTATTTTGAGTATTTTTCCTTTCATAAAATCCCTGTTTAGATATTTAAGGAGACTGACTATATGTTCGGAACTATATGATTTTGCAAAAGTGTATAGTTGAATATTTTCTTGTAATAATATTCTTAAAATAATTTTATATATACAGTGGTGACAAAAAGCCCTGAACACACTCATTTTTTTTTTTTTGTTTAATATATTTGTTTTTGACTTCACTTTTCTTCATGATATTATTGCACTACCTTAGAAAATTTTGTTGATTCTTATGTATGTATTTGCGTATTTTTTAAATGTATAATTTAGATGTGGATTTATTCATATACATCAAAGAAGAGGAGTTTTAACAAAAAGCATTCATTATTATTTTAATTAATTGTAATTCTGAAAATAATGTGAGTTTTCCAAAAATCTTAGTTCAATCCAGCTATAGAAATCCTAGCTATATATAGACAAAATATTGTTACTTTCTAAGCATTTTTCATAAAGATGTTTAGAAAATATATAATTCCTTTTCTTCCTTTTTTGCCAAAAAACTCCATTTAAATATTTTTTTTCTTATAATAATGTTCTTAAAACACTTTTATATGTATATTCTAATTCAAGTCCCACTAAATATACAAAAAAATATTCATTTATACACTTTTTCTAAAATCATATTTCAAGCGTAGTCATTCATCTCAAAAACTTATTAAAAATTCCCATATCCATGCACGCATATATCATCAAGCTATTTTTATAACTTGTTTTGATTTTTGTTGCGTTTATTCAATCGAACCAATTAATGACAACGTTCAAAACTCTTTCCGAGTTTTTCTTTTTTTTTTCTTTCTGGTTGATCTTTTGAATAAAAGGTTTTTCGTGTCCGAACTAGAATCCTTTAAAGGAAACAAACCGAATGGGCGAGGTAATCATACACTGACTGCAGCTATTGGCAGAGCTCTTTAGCTTTTAGAGCTAGAATCGAAAACTCTCTCTTTAATTTCGAACCCGTCCCGAAGTGTGGGCGGCAACTCAATACAAAGATAACATTTTGTCCGTGATCCTCGTCTCATTTATTTTATTATTACTTTTTTTCTTTCCCTTTTTTTTTCAACACTTGATCTTTTTTTTTTTTATCTTCGTGAGTTCTTCACTCTTCGGAGTTGATTGATAAATGAAAACTTCAATTACACTTGCTTCGAATATTCAAACTGAAGTTAATATTTAAACAAAAAGTTCTTTCTCATTATCGTAACTTGATGTAAGGAAGGTAAGCGGAACAAAGTGTAGTTTAAGTGTTCATTAATTAAAATAGTTATGTTTTATTTATGATATCCTTGTCCTTGGTCTCAAAAGAACTTCGAATTTATTTCAAAATTAAAATATTTTTCATTCATATCATTTAGAGAACTATATTTGGATTATATTTTTATCCACATACAATAAAATAAAAGACTCGAATTGTTATTGAAAATACAAATGTTTTTAATTTTTTTCTGTAAAGAAATAAACGACTTTAAAAAAAGTAGTAAAGAATGAATGCTTAATGTATATTGAAACTTGTATATCATTTGCAAAATTCTAATAATAAATACTGATTCTATAAATAATGCAATGATTATATGTTGAATTTTAATGAAGCTGACCATAAATAAAACACTTTTTTCATTATTATAATAAATGGTTTTGTATTAAGATGTCATAATATTTTTTTTTTTCACTAAATATAATTTAAGGTAAAAAGTTTTACATTTTTTGGTAGGTAAAAATAGTTTGAAACTTGAAAATAAAACGTTATTAATTTTTTATAATGACATATATATATATATATATATATATATATATATGTGTGTGTGTGTGTAATCATTGCTATCATTATTTTATTGTAGAAATCTGTAATTTAGTACAAATATGTAATATATTTGATACCAACTAAAGCAATTATGTATTTAACACTAGAAAGACTGAAACTTAGTATATACCTATATTGCTCAAAAGCAGTCGAAGTGACTGCATTAGGAAAGAATGATTAATGTGTAAAAAAATTTGTTTAAAATTGATTTTTGATATTTTATATATTATTTTCAGTTACATAACAAGCTATTAGTAAATATTAACATTAAAAAAACTTCTTCACTTGCTAAAAAAATATATTCTAAAAAAAATCTATAAGAAATTGTTCATTATATACCTAATTTTTTTCTAATCGAAATTACAAAGCAGTCAAAATGACTTCCTTTGGGCAATCTAGTGTTAAACTCATTGCAATCTTGTTTTTCTTAATAGGGAAATGTCTACCGAAATAATAGATAGATAAGGATAGATAGATGTCTTGACTTTTACTACATCCTTCTTAAATTTCTTATACCATTCACGCACTCACAGGAACGGTTTAGTAAAAATAATTCTTCATAAATGTTGTAATCACAATAAGAAAATTTTCTCTTAAAAACTCAGACGCATTAGGTATTTTACTTTCTCACATATGTTGATAAATTAGGTATTGAAAAATTCTATTTTTTCTCTGTAATTGATTGTTACATTTTGTATTCTTATGTATGATTTTTTTTAATTCAAAAATGGTTTCATTTATTTTTAACTGACATCTAAAACTGTGTTATATGGTTTTATTATACTGTTTAAAACTGTGTTTCCACACTTAAAAAGTTAATAAACTTGAAGAATTTTTTTTATTTCATTGCGTTAAAAATAACAGTTTTCAGAATACTTATTTGAGAATTAAATTTTAGGTTAGATTTTTAATTTGTGTGATTTGGCGGAAAATGTTATTTATTATACAAAAAGCCATTGGCAAATTTTTTTGTTTATTAACCACTAATGAGACAGGAAATATAAATCCTTTTTTGCGAAACAAAAGATCGTGAAATTTTCGGATAAAACTATTCTAAATCCAGAATCAAAAATTTATTTAAGGTTAATAAGTGCAAACTATTATCTTATAATTTTTTAATTTTTGCCTCTCGAATTTTGATTAAGATTTTCTTTAATTTTTTTTTTCTTTCTTGATAACACTTATCACTTCTCTTGTTGCTTATTAATTTTTCCTCTTAAACTATTTATTTATATTTTAAAAAAAGAAATTCATTTCCTATTCTTTCGATTAAACATTCAGTTAAATAATTCTTCAAATATTTCATTATTTATTAATTTTGAAATTCTCTTTGTAAACTTTTTGATAAAACTGCACGGTACTTATAACTTTTTTTATAGCCTTTTGATAAAACTGTATGGTTATTTACGGTACAGAAGAATTAATTATTTAAAAATCACCTGATGGTTAAATAAATAATATCAGTGATTATGTGGTGTGCACTCCTATTACTATAAAACTCTTATTAGTTAGAAAACTTAAACTTAACCATTATACTAATTTTGTATGTAGGGAAATATATTTTAAAAGTAATTATTTTGATATTTTTTGAAAGAAACGATTGATTCAGGAAGAGAGAGATTTAAGGTCATATTTATAGAATAATCATTTCTTTAAAAAACTTTAAATGAAATTTATGAACTGTAACTCAAAAACTCTTAATGGCATGTGAAGCAATGTTGAAATGTTCTATTATTTCTTTCCGATATCTTGAAATTTTATTTTCTCGAGTGTAAAAGAGGTATTTCAATAAGTAGATATTACAATAATTTGAAGCAGTATGGTGGTGAAATATATTAAAATGGTCAGACAACTCTCTCTCTATGGAGTTATAACTACAAACAACGTGTTTTAATATATACTTCAATGAAAGATGATAACTGTGGAATGCTGATACTAGTTTTTCTCCCACGAAATTTGCTTTTAAGGTATCCGACTACTCGTGACAACTTTTTTTAAAAAAAATTTGAGGTATGGGGATTTTTTTGTGGTTTTTAGATTTATTTAGTATATTTTAAGAAAAATATACTAAAATTAAGAAGAGAAAAAGAAATTATTATTACTAAAATAGGAAAAAATGGGTAAAAATTTATAAAAAATTACATAAAAGGGAACCATTTTATACAAAAAGTTTATGAACAAATTTTCAATTTTCAATTTTGATGTGTTGCTTTGCTATTCATTTTTGAAATACCTTCAGGATAAGAGATATTTTAGTTTTTACAAGAACTATATATATAGAGTACTTTATCTTACCTATTATATGAAATTGCTTGAAAATTCAGTAATCATATTCACATAAGGGACTGCAGATTTTGTAATAAAACAGTGATTGATAAATTCTGAAGGTTAGAATACTTCTATTATTATAATGAACATACACAAAAAATTTCAGTTAATTATTTTCAATACTTTTTGAGCAATCACTGTCACCGTTTGAGCATTTAAAAAAAAAATCACATTTCGAGTAAAACGCATTTTAAAGTATCTTGCTTAAAGGTAGTGTGGCATCTGCTTTTACTAAAACATTTGTAGTTTTTGTTCTGGTGAATGGAAAATAACAAACTTGGGGTATTTTCACTAAGCTAATAAGATGACCTAAACAATAAAATCATAAAATAAAAAATTTGTCAATTTTTGGAAAAATTCACAATTTTAGGGTAGTCGGATACCTTAACTCGAATATCTGTGTGAAAAAAAAAGTTTATTTTGAAAGCTATTTTCTATAATGTACAATTCCTTTCAGCGCACTCAAGGGTATGTATTCATTTATGTTTTTTACTAATGGGTAGATAGACAAACGAAGAACTTATTATAACCAGCCCAATCTGTACATTCACCAGACCAAAACCACAGAATCGCATCCGGTAGGTAAGCGAATTTCCACGCACGTTCTCTTCTCTTTTAATTCTTGTCGTAGGGTACTGACACATCGTGATGTATCACCTCCAGGACATTAATCCGTCGTTCACTCTACAAAATGAATCCGGAAATTTGAAAAACTAATTTAGCTAGACTCTTTCTTGCTGACAACACATCTTACGGGCAAGTGAACACCGCTGCTGCCGTAGAAAAGTTGAGCTCGGGCTCTCAAATCATGCCAATAATTTATTACTCCTTGAACTCCAGTCTCGAAGTTAGCGATTTGGGGAAATTCGCTTCTGAACGGGAATATAAATGGGTTCCCAGAATCCATCAACATTTAGACAGTCGCTACTCTCGGAGAACTTTCCAAAACTTGGAAGCTCCGTTATTGACCCATTCGAAGAAGCAACAACTCAACAGAAGCTGCAGTCAACAGTTTAATTGGATTTCCTAGGATACACTACAATGTAACATGTTGCGATCATTTTATAACTTGTATTGTTTTGAATCAATTCATTTAAGACAAACACTGAAATGTCAAAGATTTTGGATATCAATATCTATACAAGTATGAAAATAAACCCTTTTCGTTCTCTCACGCACAAATGAAAATTAAAATCGATGGGTAAATTAGGTTATATAACGTCAATTTATCATGCAAAAAAAAGTCAAATAATTATGCGTGTTGTTTTGATGGAATCATTTAGGCGAAGCGTATGAATATCGTAAAACATTCTCTTTTGACATTAGTTTTCATATTGATTTTCAGAAACTGTATATTCACTGTATCACGCACAAATTAAATTAAAATCAACGCTTATATTGGTTTTCAAATCAAATCACTTTATTTATTATTTTGGATTCGTTTTCAATTGAGACAAATACTAAAATTCCTATTCTTTTAATATCAATTTCTTTGTGAACATTCAAATGAGTACATTCTATCTCAGGTCTACACCAATATAATTGAATTTTGCTAAAGTCTTTTACTTTATATCACAACTGTAATCAATTCATTACGTGAACCCTTCAAAATTCCCTTGTTTGAAGAAAGATTTGAAACACCCAATTTCTTTTAATGCAGTTTCAATAAATATGTATGAACAATTCCTCTTTTATTCTCGCTCTCATATAGAATTCAACCACATGTTTATTTAATTTGTAACTGTAACCAAAAGACATAATTAAGATTTTTAAAACCATTATAAGTAATAATGAATTGTTATTAAAGTATATTATTTTGAGATCTCTTTATTTTTAAAAAATCTGCGTGTCGAACTTTTTAACATCAGTCTAAAAAAATATTAAGATGAGCTTTTGCTGTCTGTCACGCACAAATGAAATTGTAGTCAACAATATATATACAATAGGTATTCAGAGATACATTATATCTTAAAAAATTGTATTTACTACATTAATTATTTTTTCAATTAATTTTTAAATGGTTATCATGAGAGAAACACTAAAACGTAACTTTTGTTTTTTAAGCAAATATTGAATACTGTTGCATTTACACACACAAAGAGGGAGAGAGAGAAAGAGGGATATTTATATATGTAAAATTTATTTTTATAAGGGCTTATTAATGCATTAATGATATTACATTTAATCCGCTTATACTTCATTGTATTCTTAAGGACATTAGAGCATAAGAAAGCTAGAATAATTCATGAATGTATGCAAAAAATATCTTAGCTATTACAGTTGAACCTATTTTTGTGCGGTAGGTAGGGACCGCATAAAAAAACACACACAAAAAATCAAAAATTTTATAAATTCTTGCATATAATGAACTAATTCTTGGAAATATTATAAAAACTTTTTTATGCGGTGGATAGTGACTGCATAAAAAGAGTCGCATTTATAAAATATGCCAATTATTTACAATATTTATGTAAGGAATACTTCCATAACAAAATAAATAATTAAATATTACACATGGAAACATTTTAAAAACATATAGTTTCTCATTGTATACGTGGGTAAGTTTTCAAAATGCACATATATAATTCATTGCTACTCATCGTAATCCAAAGCCCTGTAAGGAATCAGTTCAAAATCACTTTCGTCACTTGAAGTTACAATTTCATTTGATTTATTTTTTGGCAACATAAAGTAAGGGATAAGTTTTTGGTCGAAGGTCGGGTGGTCAGTTGCTTGTAAATATCACGATAACCAGTTATACATAATTGAAGCCCTTTTTGGAATTTTATACTCCTTTCTTAACTGGCATCTATTTTAAGAAAATGCTTTTCCAATTTGTTGGAAGGCTGAATCCCTGCATATTTTTATTCTCTCTCAAAGAATCTGGCATCTTGTCCGTCTTCATAATTTATTAAATTATTGATAATGTCACTGTCATTGATAGTTTCGTCTTCAATCATGCGAGGGCTGCTGAAGCTTTGAGAGAAAGCAACTGAATGCGCATTGTCGGGAGACTCCTTATAACAAATGAACAGCGCGTCTTGAAGTGTCTACCTTTCACTCGCGTCACGTACCCCTCCACCCCCCGGGGGGGGGCAGGAGTCTAGGGGCCCAAGGCCTGATTTACGTTAAATAAGTATTTACCCAATTTATAAAATATTAAAGGCGAAACCTGACTTTCAGGCGGGAGAGGGGTCCTAACATTCTTCGTTACGCCACTAGTAAATAGATAGAAAACATTACAGTGGCACCAAAGCCATTGTAATTCATACACCGCATAAAAAAATATCGCACATAAAAAAATCGCACAAAAAGGAAATCGCATAAAAAAGGACCGCACAAAAACAGTTTCGACTGTACATACATTCCTCACATTCAAAAACTGTATGAAAAATTGCTGGCTAACCACATACAGAAAATTTTAAAGCCCGGTTTGAGAAGCTACATAGAATCTATCGTCTTATAAATGTAAAAGAGAGTGCAAAAGCCTTTTAATAATTATTTACATATTTATTAATAGTTTTTGCATAATTAATAATAGTTATTACATAATTGTTATTCATTTTATTCCCTTCATTAATTCATATTAATGATTTTTAAATAATATATTACATTTGAAATAAACTTCGAACAAATATAACAGATTTTTTAAAAATTGAAATTTGCCTTCATAAATTTTTATTGTTAGGTCAAAAATAAAAGGGGAGGGGGAGCTGGAAAATAACTAAAAAGCTTATAATAAAAATTTGAGAGCTTCTTGTAATCAAATTAATATTATTAAAACATTTATTTTATTTAGTTGTAGTCGCATACAGACCAGTAGCGTAAACAAAAGCTTTTTTTCCTTCTCTCTTTCAAGAGGATTTCTTATTTTCATTTATATATTATCACCAATTACGCTTTTTAAATAATACTTTTAAGAAACAGTCTAAGTAATTTTCGAAGGTCGGATCCGGAAACCATTAAATGTTTTAGATAGCCGAAGAATCCACTGAGGTAAATTTTTCTTCGTACTACTTCAAGTGGAACTTTTTCCTGTGATAGGCACAGTTTATACGAAAATAAACCATTATAATACTCTATTACCTTAAACGTCCATCTCAAACTTTCAGTGTTTGCGACCCAATTTTCGATCAAAATTTTCATGGCGACCCCTCCCCCCTTAATACAATAATAATAAACTGAATTCAATAATAAGGCACTTTGACGCTAAAGCTACAATACGACTTTAATTATAAACTGTATAAATTCTCAAGATAAGTATGAAATTTTGCATATAGTTTTGTATATGGCAAGTCCATGGTGTCACCCGTAATTATTAAACTTGTTTTTAACATAATATGGATGAATTAATGATCAAATACATTGATCAGTACTGATACATTTATAAGTTTACAATATTACTATAAAAGTGTATTTTTTATTATCTCAGTATGTATTTTGTTTTGATTCCTTTCAGTAAATGAATACTTTTTTTAACTCTTGTGTTTTCGACTTTCGATATGCTCGCACCCCCTGGTAGGATTATCATTCCCCTTTAGGGGGCGTGCCCCACAGTTTGAGAAAAGCTGTCTTAAACACACCTCATTTTTAGATCCTACGTACATGTTCGTAATTACTCTAGATAAAACATTTTAACCCTTTAACGGGCACAAAACTAAAATACACTTTTCTGTGATAAAGTACTTGATAAATGTAATGTTCTCATCCTCTATAAACATTATTTAGTCATAAAAAATAAAAAAAAATCTGATCTGGGTTTTTTTTTCCTGGTTGGTGGCTAGACGTTATAGCTACTGCGCACTTATGACAATTAACTTACTTTTCAGGACAGAAATAATGAATCATATTACAATAAACTCTTTTTATGAAAAATCAATACATTTATGCTAATAACTATTTCAATAATAATTAAATACAATGTAGAAGTGTGATAAAATGATAGTAGAATAATTGCACAGCATATAGAATACTTACTTAGAATATACATAGAATACTTACTTAGAATATACATAGAATACTTACTTAGGATATACATAGAATACTTAGAATATACATTGAAATTGGTATATATCCACATTTTGTATTTTATTTAATTTTAATATATAAAGTTAGAAATAAAGTAATATTTTTCATGATTTAAATTAGTTATTTCACGCATTTGATGAGTATACACTATGGAACTTTATGATATGCAAACGTTTTCTTCGAGCAGAAAAGCTGTAATGAAAGATTTTCGAACCCGAGAACCTTGTAACACATATAGTAAACAAAGTTTGTTTATACTTCCGACCTCCAACATTCTCACATGATTCTAAATGCTCTCTCTCGAGTGGAAAAAAAGCGAAAATTTCTAGGTCATTTTTCTGTTCTATGTGGGCAGTGGATAGAGCCTCTCTCTATCCACATATAAAAACTTTCCAAAATCCTAAATAAAATATCGTTTTTTTTTTTTTTTGTTTTTTTTTAAATTTCACATTTGCTTAATTCATTCAGATGAGAGAAAAGTATACTTAAGACTTGTCGAAATTTTTTTCACTAACCAGAAATTTTATTTATGGTAATCAAAATACAATTTGTAGATTTACACCGAGAAAAACTGCTTCTAACTTCCCATCAGAGGACATGAAATGCAAAAAAAGGTATCGTCCTGCCATTTGTATTGATTTTCAAGCGATTTAGCTTCAATTAATGCATGGGGATAGACTAAATACCCACCACCCGCTTGGATAAAAAAAGTTTTGCTATGTGGTTAGACCTATTAGCCACTGCCCGATAAAGGGTTAAATATCGCGAATTATTATAACTTAATCAAATAAACCTATTGGTGATGCGAAACTTTCTTCATAACCCAAGTTGCTGTTTGAGAACGCTTTATTAATCAATTAACCAATTCTAATTTAATGGAAAAGAAAAATAATACTTTTCATTTAAGTTCTGATTAAACAATCATGTCAAGTAATCTCTTCATTAAATAATTACTCCGTTAATAAGCTCATTTATCGATGAACGTCGAAAAATCTGATAGGATGCTGATCTAACTCGTAATGAAATGTGACCTCAGAGAAGAATTTAGAAGATTTCAAGTTTTAATCAAATCTCCATTCCGATGAACCGATCAGCACTTTGATAAGTTTCCAGCAACGGGAGAATGGCGAAAAAGAAAAGTTGAGCAATTGAATGGACTGTTTGAAGAAACTAGAGGGAGTGTGTGTGTCAAGACAGAAACGTGTAGGGCTATTAATCATCATGATTACTTTAAATGAAATAGGCCGACAACCAGTGACATAATGTGAACTGTAATAATTAATCACGCTGTGAGATCAAAGGGGTCATTTGCATGTTTAGTTTCAGATCTGGGATTTACAAACAGCACTGTTTTTCGATCTCTTCATTTACACTTTTCCTCCTATGGTGACACTGGAAAATGAAAATTAGAAGGAAGAGTTATGTGTTTTTTTAATCAATTCATAAACTTGAAAGTGCTATGAATCCTGGTTTGCTTAAGAGCAATTTAATAAATTACGTTCAAGATTTGAGAGGGAAAAAAAATCTGAATAACAAGGTTTGTAACAAAGTATTTTTAAAAATAAGTAAGATTTTTAAATAAGTTTGTTTTTTCACTGATTCGATTTTTTCTATGGTTTAAAATAACGAGATCTGTCTTCATTTTGTTTCGTATTGCTTCGAAGTAAGATATAAATAAGCAATCAGTCAAATGATATAAGCATTTGATAAATAAAAACCTTCTTTTTTTAAGTTTTAAAACTACTTTTCACAAGCTGTTTATTTAAATTAAGCACTTTTATAGTGAATTACTTAAATTCATTCAAGTAAATACTATTCAATAACATTTCCATTTAAATATAACATAAATAAACCTGTACAACTTTTACATGTTTTTTAATTAAATTTTTTTAATCGATATTTGAAATGGAACATAGGGAAATGTAAAATATGACAAAAATTATTCAGAGGTTTTTACCATATTTTTTTTTTCTTTTCTTCACATAGTATATCAATAAATGTTTTCTTGATAAATGAGCATAATATACATCTAAAGTGAGATTCAGGTACAGATAAACTATAGGAAAATTACCATTTCAATAAGGCGGTTGTATAAAATAATTGTAATAATTATAATTACAAAAATTATTCATTTTATATCTGCATTATAATTGTAAGAAGTTCCTAAGTAAAGTTTAATTCCCTGTGATTGCAGTTTTAAGTAATTTCTTATTTTTTCTGAATTTTCATAAAATATGTCAGCTGTTTATTAAGTTATACTTTAAATCCCTACCGAGAATAACAACACTCCTGAAATATGTCATTTGCAACCAAATTAATTTTTTACTCGCATCCCTCAAGATGTACAAGTTCTCAACATATAGTCATATTAAATCCAAATAATTTTGATTTCAAATGCTTATTAAATTTTCAGTCTTTGAAATAAGACTAATAAATATGATGAAAACTAAATTAAATAAAATATACTTTTGAATAGTAGAAATTTATTTTTCATGAATTAAACAATGTGTCAGGAACAACCAATTTTAAAATTCCCTTGAAAACTAGAGCAAAGTACTTTTATTTCGAAACACATTTCTTTGTCATATAGAACTCCAACCCAAGTTTCTAATTGATTTAGGTTATTTATTGTAACTGACAACGTTCGGTTCCGTGATTATACAAAAGCGAATAAATGAATAATTTTTTGATATTTAGTGTCACTTGAATTATAATATGCATTTAAAATTGTTTTAAGAATATTCTTACAATAAAAAATTATTTAAATGCAAACTTTTGGTAAAAAAGGAAGCAAAAATAACATATTTTCACAAGACATTTTTCTTTTATGGAAAATACCTCCATAAAAATTATTTGCCTATACTTAAATAAAGCTTCTCGACTTACCCTGAACTAGGATTTTTGAAATATATAATTTAAAAGCGGATTGATTCAAATTTTTATACATCACAGTAGAGAAATTTTCACAAAAAACACCGATTATTATTTGAATTGACTGTAATTTTGAAAATAAAGTGAATTTTTCAAAAATTCTACATCAGGCTCTGTAGAGAAAACTTAGCTATAAATAAACGAAAGATTATAATCGAAACATTTTCCATAAAAGGAGAAAGCCTTGAAAAGTGTCATTTATTCTATTTTTTTGCCAAAAAAAATGGATTTAAATAATTATTTATTGTAATAATATTCATAAAACAATTATATATATATATATATATATTCCAATTAAAGTTACACTAAATATAATAAAAATTGCTCATGTATACGCTTTTACAAAATCATAGTTCCGAACGTAGTCAAGAATTAGTAACCTTAATTCTTTTTATATGGGAACCTTACGTTGTCTTTTATTGAATCCCTTGCGACTTAACTCCTTAACCGGTTTGCCCGTACACTGTACAAGCTCTGATATTATTTCTTTCTATCTTTGATTTGCACGTATTTTTAATTCTTATAGTGAGATTATTAGTACTATTGTTTTTAAGAGATGCAGTTCGTTCACGGTACTGAAATGCTTCTCATTCACGATTTTCTTTGTTAAAAGCTACGATTTTTCTTTCTTCGATAAGGAACAGGGATTGACAAGATAATGAGTAGCTTATTGCTTGGGAAGAAATGAAAACGGAAAAATAATCCAAAAAAGCCGATATATTTCTGTCTCGAGTGTAATGTAAGTCTTTATATTACGCGCATGTGTCAAATTGTGTGTGCATATATATATATATATATATACATACACACACACACAAAACCCTCAACCGCTTGAAAAAGAGGTACGAACATGAAAACATTTTGTAAGTATGAGAGATATTCTTTTAAGATATGTAAAACGTTCTTCATAGCATGCTGAGGGTATTTATAAAAAGGGGTTTTGGGGTTCCACAATTATAAAATAAAGAATAGTATAGAAACTTTAAAATTGAAAATTAAAATTCTTCCATTTTTTTTTATTCTATTAAGTACTATGCTTAGTTACATGCATTAAAAAAAAGTACCTTTTTTTAAACATATTTTCGGAGGTGGGGAGAATTGACCGGTTAAGGGGTTCATCTTCAGCCAAAATCTGAACTGGTCCTTTGTTTTTAAATAAAATGGGCTCCTATCCATTCGACAGCCCTCATTGTTTAATTTTTGTCATTTTAATCATTACAATTAAATCAGTACGTCTTATTTTGAACGCAATCTGTTGAATGATACACATGAGAGCCTTTCTTCAGCGCACAACACACAGCGGTCGATAGCAGTGGTGATTGTTTGGACAAAAAGACCTTAACCGAAAGGGATATACATCCACTTTAATCAACCACAAATAGCAGTATTTTCTCCCACAGCATTTCGACCATAATTGTGGGTAATCCATTGTTATTTGATGGTGGTTTTCTTTTTTAACGCTATCATTCTTTGGTTTGTGATGAGCTCAAGACAATATCTGTGGACCGGATCTTGTTTTTCTTGTCACTTCACTTTTTTTTCTTTTCTTCTCTAGCGGAGAGCTTAATGACAGTCCGCAACAAAGTGGAGCATACTTTTCGAATAAGCTGTCTGTCCAAGGATATTGCTGGGTCTACTGAGGTGTCAAGTGTATAATAAGACCATTCTAGAACGCGTCGGTAACTGAAATAATTGCAAGCATAATGCTTGATTAATGGCATGTGAATAAAACGATCGCAAAAACATTGAATTGATGCCGAATTTGTAATACAATAACCTCTCATTCTAACGTTTTTGTTCGTGCATTAACGTTAGGGATTAGTACAAAAGTGAACATTCTTTATAAGACTATTTTTTCCTTTATTACAAACTGGAAATGAACGATAATTCTTTTTAAAATATTTTGTTTAATTTCGTGAAAAAAAAAGCAAGACTATTCTTTATATATATATAAATGTCTAATTTTTACGATGAATGCTAATTCTACGCATCATATCATTTTTTCTCTTTTTAACCCTTTAACTGTCAAGTTTTTTTTATGTGATTTGGGTACAAAAACTGTCAAATTTTTTTTTATTACAAAAATCAAATGTTTTGTACAAAATAAAATATGCTTGGTAGTGTTAAAAAATGATACTTGAATTACATGCATAAAATTTTTTTGAGGTTTTGTGGCAACTGTATATTCGCTTAAAGTGGCTTCCACACAGCATGGCAGTGATAAAGTTCGCTTCTGGTAGAGCTTTATTTCTAAAAATATAAAAAAATATATAAATTAAAAGAAATACTTTTTAGTTGCTCAGTAATTCAGTTTTGTGTGGTTTTGTTAGCCCAAATTAACTTTTCCCGATATATATTCGGGTTTGACAAAGAGATGAAGCCGAAATAAGGTGACTGCTGCCTTAGAGATTAAGGCTCCATTAGCATTTATTATTTTTTTTTATATTTATTAATAATTTGCGTATTTCGATTAAAAGTGTTGTAGGAGCCAAAAATACATGAGAACCTTAAAACCAGTTAAGGATTATTAAAGTCTGAGTGAAGTGGAACTAAGTAATAAATTTAAAGTTTTCATTGAGCTTTCCTTTTTACACTTCATATTTTGAGTGATTAATTTTCGATACTTGTAAATTTTAACGAAATGTGCTTTAAGCTATTTCTCAATACTGTGTTGGACATAATTTATAAAATTTTATAAAAGGGTATCAAACATTTAGTTAAATACAACTTAATTTTGTTTCATAAGCTTATGAAATCAACTAATGGGTCCCTGGGGCTCCTAGAAAAGAGCTCATTCTAGACTTTTGACAGGTCATGACTGTCTGAGATCGCATCTCTACAAAATTGGTGTTGCGAACTCACCGGACTGTACTCTGTGTGACTCTGATCAACCTATGACCATTGTAAATTTGGTTGGGTGCCCTACACTAATTAGCCTTAATTCAAATATCAAAAAATATTGGAGAGCTCGTGCACTGTTGGCATAGATGCCATTGTAGTGTGTGGCATTTGTAAAATAAAATAAAAATGAAGTCAACTGTTTATCATATTCATTTCATATGTTCGACATTCTGAAAAAAAGACTGCATGAGATTATATATTAATTTAAATAACCTATATTTTCTTATAAATTACTTTAAATAATCTATTTATTTTCTTATAAATTACTTTAAATAATCTATTTATTTTCTTATAAATTACTTTAAATAACCGATATGTAAAATTTAATTACTCTATCACACATCTTTGATAACCTTAATACATTTTAATCGATTCCTACCTTATGTGAGTCTACATATTCTATCTGAAATTTATTTTTTTAAATAACTTATTATATTACCAAAAATGAGCAGCTCATAATAAATTAAACTTGCTTACGTAATACCCCCTTTTTTTTTTCTCAGATGTTAAAATAATGTGTCTTTGAACACAATGTATAGTTTGTTTTAATGATCCATCGTAAAACAAAAATGTATAACTCGAAAGGACATAGCTCATTTAAGATGGTAAAACAGAACCTCAGTGGTTTAGATTCTCACACGCTTTGAAATATTGGCTGAACTCCAGCATGCACTTGGATGCGCCATTGAAATGCTTCAACGCTTGTCCTTACCTCTCTTGTCGGAACTATTGCTCAGATCTTGAGTCTGACGTTGATGATACTATCGAGAGACAATCCCTTGACTTTTTGAACAGGAACATCTTTCATTTGTCTTTCCCATTATCTTCTGTAAGACAAAGAACTTACAAGCAGTCTTTCGGCACCTCATGCCCGAGCACTACACTAAACATCACAGTCACACGCGTGATTTGTGGAAAGAGCAAAGGTTAATGTTTTCTTACACTTATACAAACAAGGAATATTTCTTACAATTTTCAATGATTAAAACTATTTAGTAATTTAGGAAATACAGTCGGACCTCCATTTTACTAACCTCTATTCTACGAATTTCTCTATTTAATGAACATTTTCCTAGAACCAAGAACATTTTACGATTTTCTTCGTAAGATAATCCTCCAAATACCGAAGTGTACTTTCCATTTAACGAAATTTTTCTTTAGTGATTCGATTTTTTCCCTCCTATTTTTAAAATGTGTCTCTAGAGCTTTCACATTATTCACTCTTATAATACAAATATATGTTGATCAATGACCTTGAACTAGTTTTACTATGTGTCTAACTCACCGAGAGCAATAAAATTGCCATAATTCTGGTCGTTTCATCCAAACAAAGAACTCAGATAAAATTAACAGACTATCAGTAATTAAAAACAAGGGCGCATGTGGTAATGCAGGCTTACTGGTTATGAAATAATGAAATAATGTAGGCTTAAAATTACTTATAGGTTTAAAATTAGAAAATATTAAAATTTATTCATTTTAATATAAAATTACTTTTTAAATTTAAAAATACAGAGAATTCCTGAACGGGTTTTTCCCCTTGTTCTCCTTGCATATTTATTTTCTATGAGTAAGATATATAAAATAAATAGGTAATAATTCACAGAAAAAGGTGTGAATAATTGCTTTTTTAATAATATATAGTGTTTATGAAGCCTATTTTAAGTGGTTTATAAAGTATATTGAAAGACAAATCTCTGTTTAATGAATTTTCCATATAAAGAACTTTTTTTCGGGATTTAGCGACTTCTTTAAATAGAGGTCCAACTGTATTTAATTTTCTGGCCATCTTTCTGAAATTATATAATTAGAATTAACTCTAGAATCCATACTTGCTTTCACTGAAAAATGTTCACTTTCTTTAACTTATATGTTATCTTGGATTTATTTTTGTACGAGTATATGGATGTGCAATGACCTATTATTCGTGAATCAAAGCATGATGAGAAAAGACGTTTGTATGTGATATCATTAAAAATGTTGATGATACGATAAATATAATCCCTTAATATCTAGAGCAAAAAGTTAAATTCCTTTTTGTATTACTTTCTGTGAGTCAAGAAACGCACAAGCCATTTTAACAACGATTGCATAATACGATTTTGGGTTTTGTAGTAAATGTTATTTGCTTAAGAGTAAAAATAAATTCCACTAGGTCATTCTATTCTACTATCAACGCAGAGTATTTTTGCTTTTTATTCTAAACCTGCTGAAGACATTAGAATAAACTTACGATATTTTTCAATCCCAATAGGATTTTTTAAATACAATCACACATCTATTTTACAAGCTTTTATTTAACTTCCAATGTAATTTGTTCGGGTGGAATCTTGCAACTCAATTTTGAAGCTGATGTCTTGAACCGATTGATCTGAAATTTTGTATACACGTTTAGTTTGGATGACAATGCATGTTTTGACCATTTATATTCCGATATCGCAATTAGTTAAAAAGATATTACTTAAAAGCATCTTAACCCTATTAGCTTTTTATTATGCCGAGCAGCTTATCGGATTGAGCATAAAGAAGTTCCGATTTTTCGACCTTTTTATAAAACTATCTTATTCTTTCTATCAAACTGAGATAAAAAAAATAATTATATAATCGGAAAGATCATTTATTTCGCCACGATACGGTATTATTCTTTTTAAAAAATAATGATATTTTCTATTTCTTACGATTTTCACTAAAATGAGCCAAAATCGATGCGTATTCTTTTTAGAGCATTTAAATAAAAGCTTTAAATTTTATTTTTTTTTTACTTTTAATTTATTTGTATTAGGGTGGTGTTTATTAAGTTTTATTTACTTTTAATTTATTTGTATTAGGGCACACATACAAGGGGGAGAGGGGTCCACTGGCACTCATCCTCCCTCCCATCACCCTTGATTTTTTTAGACTGATTATAATTCTTTTTTTAATTTACATAAAATTTAATTAAGTATTTGTTATTAATAATTTAGTATATTAATTAATGCTAATTATTTATTCAATGATTTATTTTTTACTGTTTTTTGTTCCCGACAATCGACAAAATTAAAAGAATGTTAGGCAGTGAATTGACGTATGATATGAGAATGGTGGACTTTCAACCCTGACCTCCCTTACCGCTTGGAAGAAATTTTTGTGTGAGCCACTGGGGTTGAATATAAGAGAATATAAAAATTACAATAGTGAGAATGGAAAAAAAATTATTTCTAAGTATATATTATTTCAAAACAGTTTATGCTCATCTGTATAAATTAGAATTAAGATTTTATGACAAGTAATCTCTATTGAATATAATTGTTGTATTATTAGCATTTAGAAAATTAATGTTGGAGCCGTGAATAAATTACTGTTTGTTCTTAAACTATTATATTTAAAGGTAAAATATGAAGAAGAGTAAATCATTTTGAATTATAAACAATTATGAAGGCTATATTAATAATTTTTGAAACATTATTTCTAAAAAGTGAATGCTTATTAAAAAGGCAAAAAAATTTAATTCTTAAGAAATATTTTAATTAAAATATAATACGAGTGTATAAATTTTTTTATATTATTTAAGAATTATTCTAAGAGCAATTAGCTTCGTCATTCAAATACTAAGATATTTACATATTTTTGAACTCATGTAATTTAAAGTTTCGCAATTTTTAATTAATAAATAACAGATGTTTTCAAAAAAAAATTAATATGTATCTTGTTCAATTACTAACGTGTATTTTGTGGGAGTGTAAATAAAATTGAAATCCCACAGGAATTAAAAATAATTATATTTCAAATATAATTCCTTTCTTCATAAGCACTTTCGTTTTATCTGCCGTTCATCAAAGAAGATGTTATAGTTGGTATAATTAAAAAGATACGAATGTTGTGAAACATTTTGAATGCATTTTAAATGGGTTCTTATAAAAACTTATTATTTCTCCACATGAAGGTTTTTAAATTCCCTGAATAATGATAAATGTGAGCCATTGAAAAATGAATTCAAAAGACATTAAAATAACAAAAGACTCACTTTTTAAATTCAAGCTTTTGTTGTATCGTGATGTCTTTCAATGGAAAGCCAAAGGTTAAATGTTTGAGTTCACTGCCAAAATGAAAACTGGCAAAACAGAGAGAACTTGGGTTATCTCAAACAGAACTACCTACGTGAACGAAATAATTGGGACAGTGGATTGAAGAGGAAATTTACATATTCATAGTTTTTGGAACTTATGAATGCAGAGTAATTTCTTCAAAGTGAAGGGAGAAAAAACAAAATATGGTGTAATCAATATTTGCTGTTAAACACATAATTGAGACCTAACTAAGAATACTTCCTTAAACGGTCGACTTTTTTTCTCTTGTTTAAACCTGTTATTCTCCCCTTAAAATAAATTGCTTGGCAAAAAATGAAACGTGTATGAATATTTAAGCAGTCTAAAACGTTTCATTATATCATTAAGGGTTATATCGGTTAGTCATTTTATTAAATTTAAAATTCCATATATTATACGAAAACTATATATATTTTTTATATTTTACGTTTACTGAATATTAATTTCCTCCAAATAGTAAACATAATTTATTTCAAAAATTTAATGACTCTAATTAATTTTAATTTTTAAAAAGTAATTGGAATTGTTACAGCTGTAAGACATCAACCTTGTACTATAAGTGGAGACCGCCTTAAAACAAAGACTATTGCGAGGCAAAGAACAAGTCGCTATAGAGGAATGAAGATTGATATATATATATATATAGGGATGGTAGAAAAACTTATAGGAATTATGATGACTGTCCAGGTACAGAGCTAACACCTGATTATATTTTTGATTGTCCAGCTATGCATGCTGCTGTACAAAAAAGAGGGGTTATGTTTTCATCAACAAACCTCTATGTGGATAATATTGAACCGATTGCCAGAACAGTCATCTGGGCCCATAATATTGTTTGATTTGGTCCTATCATGGACATGACATCACCATCATCATTATAACAGCTCATTTGTAACGGGCTGTATAGCAAAGCTTTCCTTTTCAAATAACTTGGTGGATTTCTTTAAGGTTTTATTGATAGCTTAACAGCCATTTTTTTCTTACAAACAAAACGTGATATGCAATTGTATAGTGTTATATAAAGTGATATGGAATGTCGTTAGTAGGATAGTAGTTCTAAAACTAGAAAGTATAGCTGTAGTCGAACATTTATTGTTTTAGTCAAATTATAGGACATAAGTGTGAACAGATTTCAGTCGGGGTCAAGTCCAATTGTAATAATCATCCTGAGATTTATTATCTGTCAGTATTGGAGAAGAGTATCCTGAATCTGCATCTCCCGTTCAAAGACTTTGGATGAGTAAAAGCTTAAACATTAGAATTGAGTATTCAAGTTGATCTTCCACGCATGCTTTAAGCTAGAAGATAAATAAATAATAATTGATTATTTGTGTTGTGATTACTTTTTGGCACCTGTTTGTTGTTTCCTCTGCATCTACGTTTTTGTCGGGTTCTATTTAAAGTTTTATGAATACGGAATCTTCAGAGCGTTCGTCAATCTTCGGGAATGCCGTTACAAATTGAATAATTTAACTTAAAGTAAAATAATCCTTTGGAATTCATAGATTATATTAGTTATACTTCTTAAACAAAAAAAAAGTAATGAAAGAACAGCAAAAGAATTTGTCAGTATTTTTAAAAGAAAATTTAAAACGCTGTGTCCGAAGGGTAAAAGGCGGCTAAGAGATGTCAGTATTTCTACTTGATATATTTTTGCTTATTTTTGCTGTGGGTTAGTTGAACTTCTGTAAAAGGAACTTGTAATTATCTTTATATCAACTTTTGAATATTTTATGTTTCAAAGTCTTAGATTTATACATCACCTCAAAGAGTTTCTTATTAATTAAAAAAAAAACATTTTGATAATTTTAATCACATACGTAAATTTATGCTGCAGAGATATAGAATTTCCAGTAAGGATTTCAATTCCAGTATTCATAATAATGTGTTCTCCATTTTCATTAAGAGTCAATGTTTATTAACTGGTATATAGTATTATGTTTATAATCTTTAATAGTAATGGAATCTTATTCTTACGCTATTTTATTTTCTTTGTAGAGCTCACTAGTATAGGAAAATATAGAAGGTGGGCTTGCCTTAACACTATATTTTTAAACCTACCGGCTCAGTTCCTAAGAATAAGAGTTTGCTTTTATACTATTGTGGTTATCTTATTAACTTATACTGTCTTGTTATATTTCTGTTTACTGCTTTGACAGATTTAGGGTGATTTAGTATGTATATATATATGTGTGTGTGTGTGTGTGTAATAATTCCCTCTAGTATCCTTTTAAATAATTTTTAATTCTTTAGTTCAGGACTCACGCGTTAATTTTAATCGTAATCGAAAGTAACATTGCATCAGAAATTCACTCCCGATTGTTTCTGACCAATCGGGGCTCCTGTTAGAAAGGAGTCACGCGACCTTCACACCCGGTATAAAAATTGTAAGTTCTTTGTGCTCATTCTGTTTGTCTCTTTGCATTCGCTGGGATCGTTGCTGCTTGTTTGTGCTTTATCTGTGTGTGTGCAACCAATGTAGTTAATTATTCCAAATGTTCTTGAACTTCATATGTCTGTGTACTGTTTGAAATATCCTGCTACATCAAATAAAGAAAAGTAAAAAGTACCAAGTTTCCTCAAGTAAGCCACTACAACATATAATATTTAATAAGCAAGAAAAAATCTACTGGGCATTTCATATATATATATATATAAAACATTTATTTGTTTGAATTTAAAATTAAATTCATCAAAAGTAAAAGCAATTAATAGTAACAAATTATTGTGCACTGAGCAATGAAGGGTTAAAAATTTTGAAATTCTGTAGCAGTACTTTTCTTCCTGTATAAAGTCAAAGTTAATTTATTAATCCTCTTATTTGTTGTGCATCGCGTTACTTATGCATACTCACACATATATGCATTGTCCAGATTATTCATATCTTCCATTTCTATCTGAGAGCATTAGTCCGTAAACTTCCTCTCTCAACACCACGTAAGCAATTATTTTGTCTGCAGATAAAATGCAGATTTTAAGATTTCCTAGACCTAATCATTAATTAGCGCTGTCACTAAAATGTCGGAAACCATGCAGGTGCTAAGTTTAGAAACTTTATTCTTTATTTTCACGCGCAGTTGTCACATCATCATCTTCAATCTTTATATATTTATGTGAATGGGTTCGTGCAAAATAAACATGTATTTGATTTTCTTTTTCTTATGCCATGCTTTGCTTCTTTTTGTTGAAAATAGCCTTTATCTGAAAGAACTATCAAACGGGATAAGCGTGGACACATATAAACTCTGATGATCACGTTCACGTTTGTTCTAATCAGGTTCTTGGATAATGAATATAATATATTATGAAAAATTAATGTATATATATATATATATATATATATATAATGTTCCTTTTTTTAATATAATTTTTAGTGTAGTTATGTCTGGTTGTTATCCATTCGGGGGAAATTAAAATTAGCATAAACATCTTTATTTATGATGATCATGTTTTCATATTAATTTTAATATGATGGCACATTTTTAGGCTGCAGGAAAGTAAGATTTCAAATAAATTAAAAGCTTATGTAACAAACACAATGGAATACAAATGACATAGGATGGACAAAAGTGATCTCTCTTGCAGCTTTAAAACCCTTAACGTCTAATACAGTGCGAAAGTTCTAGAGCTTTCTGCCGAATCACATGATTTCATATTAACATACCAATTGGTCAGATCTGATGGAAGATGAAATATTACGTTATCTTACACTGTTAAATCTGATGGCGTGGAACTTTGAGAGTAATATAATTACTCCCATTAAACAAGCATTTAATAAGAGAACTTATGGATAAAAAATAAGATGTCTTAAAGGTAGGCCCAAAATGATCTAAAAGAATGGCTATGTAAGTACAATTAGAGAAGTAAATGCCCGGTGGCTGGGAGGTAGTGTATCGCTCTTCCACGCCTCCTCGGGTCTGGGGTTCAAATCCCGGGCTGGGCAAGGTCAACTCAGCCTTGCATCAATTCAGTGGATCGTTGAATGAGTACTAAGCTTGCTTGGGAACTAAACATTGGGGATTTCGTGTCAGACTGACCACCTGACTTGAACATCTGCTCATGCACCTCAGTGCCCAAGGCCACGAATACTGAGATGGGTACAGTAGGTTTTTGCCCTCATGGCCTGTTTCACTGAGTTTAGATTAGTTTAAAGTAGCAAATAAGATTATATATATATATATATATAATTCATTGTTTCTTCCGAACTATTTTCGATGCAGTTAAATGCTTTGTAAATTTATATCAAAGTTTTATAATTATAATTCATTCTTTTTAATTACAGAAGGTTAAAAGATGTTTAAATATTACAGCAATTCGAAATTTTAGGTATCATGTTCTCAAGTTTCTTTAAAATGAGTAAAAAATACAAGAAATAATATTTTAAAAAATATATATCATTTGATGAACTGGAACTGCACGAAATGTTATCAATTTTGGAACCAATGTCTCTTTTATTTTTCAATTTACAGTTGCTTCAGACTCTAAAAATCTGAAATTATAATGATCTAACGATCCTTATTCCTTCAATAATAATAACAGTAAACTTTCTTTGTATTCAGTGCAACAATTCTAAGCTTTTTTAAAGCCATACAGTACAAATTTATTTTTTATTTAAATAAAGCCCTGCATGTACTCTTAAATCTCTTACTTTTATCCCCCATATAACGGATGCCAAAGTTTGTGGGTTGAGAGAAACATAGTTTTATTATTATTTAAGCAACTCATAGGTGTAATTTTAAAATATGTATATTATAAAAGTCACCTCAGAATTACTGCCTTGAATAAAAAGAAAAAATACTGTTGATAATACTATTTTTTTTCCTTGACAGCATAAAAAATTACTTTTTCTATTGTAAATTTATGAACAATAATGTCGCGGTAACATATTATAAATGAAAGTATTTATAATCATTTTTTGAAACTATTAAATAATTCAATAGTTATATAAAAAGTTATTAAGGTATTTTGTACATAAGGGTTTTTTTACACAAATTTTACAATACATTTGAAAGATTATATTGAATGCTAGATTCTCGCTATCTTGCAGCTGTTGTTCCAATTTGAAAATAAAATTTCTACGATTGAGAAAAATCTTAAAATTTTAAATGGAATATTTTCAGTCGAAAAGAAAATGTATCTTTTTCTAAAACTACAAAACACCAACAATATTCAATCAAGAATTTGAAAAAAATTTTTGCTGTGTATGTGCTTTGTTGTTGAAGTAATTTTATTTTCTACTACAGAAATTTTCAAATAGCTTAATTATTAACATATTTGGCTCGATTAGTGAAATATTAATTTCTTTTAAACTATGTGTGTGTGTGTGTGATGCTGGGAAAAATATAGATGTATAGAAATTTCTAAGCTATTAATAAAATAATCTGATTAACTTTGATTTCTCAGTGAGATATTTTGATAAAATTTTAAAAATTGAGTAGATTTTTAATTCATCTTTAAATCAATACGTATTTCAGAAACTGATAAACAGTAATTCAATGAAAGTGTTTTGTAAATAATAATATTTGCTAAAGGAAGAATTTTTTTTAAATTTAGAAATATATATATATATATATATATATATATTTCAGTTAAGAATGAAGTTTGCTAATTATAAAGAAGATAATTCAGTTAGCAAATTTAAGAGTTTGATTTAGTAAAGGAGAAGTTAGTACAAAGGCCTACATGGACTAATTTTTATAGGAAAGGTGTGCATTTTGAAGAACACTTATATGACTGCATCGAGACATAATTTTTATACTAAAAATTAAAAACCTCTGGATATATAGGAGATGTTTGAACCCTTAAACCCAACTCTTGTGTACCACACTGAATATGTAGGAATTTGATAAATGGATTTGATTTGTATATAAGGAGGAGATGCAAAAATTACATTTCTTGTTTCCTACTGTTGAATCTTATAACAGCCAATTTTATTCCCTTTAATTCATGTTTTAAATTAATATTCCCTTGTCACTTCTGACTTTATTTTGTAATGTGTTACAATTAACACTTTTTGAGAATTTTTAGAGAAGATTTAATAACCCATATTAGAAACTTGTTTTTTAAAATCAGTTTCATATACCATTCTGTTGGTATGAAATCACACCTTTAAAATATAAATACCACTCATAATACTGAGACGACACATGGCAATTATATACAGTCTGACCCCTATTTAACGAACCCTTATTTAACGAATTTCACAATTTAACGAATTTTTCTCTTTCCCCGATTAAAAGGAAAGCGAAACCCTCCTATTTAAAATAATCAAATCAAATAATATCCTTATCCTATACCTCCTATCCAGATAATAAATCCCGAATTATTATTCTAGCAGCTGGTAATTTTTTTTATTAGTTTGTATTAGAAAAACTGGATTTTTATTCAAATGACACATCCCTTTTGTCCGGAGCAGAAAAATACTTTTCTTGTATGTAGTAGATTTCAACGGGAAAGGGTGATAATTTTTAGACTTTGCAGGTGCAGGTGAGTCATGAGTGTAACTTATCGTGAGAGCTCTGAGTAGGACAGGAAATTCCTTTTTTATCTCCTCCTAATCCCCAAAATTAGGTATTTTAAGATTTTAACGAGTATGATATATTTGATAACGGACCGTCTCTCTGAGTGACTGAAGTTGACGAAATTGTTGATTGTTCAGAGCCAATGAATAGCGATTCTGATGCAGAAATCGATAATGAAACTCTTATCAAAACAGTTACATTTTCTAATGTTTTACATATTTGGAAACTGGAAACATACATCTCTATAAATGTAAATGATGCAGCATTTTTTTATCTACATAGAGTTGAAAAAGAACTCTTTCGAGTCAGAAATCAAAAAGATTTTCAAACATGTATTATTCAGTATTTTAAAATTTTTAATTACCGTAAAATCCGGCGTATAACGCGCACTTTTAACACAAAAAAATAAGATGGAAATTTAAGGGTGCGCGTTATACGCTGGGTATAAAAACGATAGCTTTAAAAATAACAAAAGAGATGAACATAAAAAAAAAATTTCTTCTGTTTGTATCGAAATGCTGTTTATTTAAAAGAAATGACTTGCTTTATGAATTAAAAGAGATGTAGTTCTAGAAGTATACTATTTTTTTTCAAAAATTTGGAATAATACTTCGAATAATTGACTTCAAAACATAAGAGCAATGTATACTAATGCTTCAGATTTCTTCGTAAAAAAGGGGGTGCGCGTTATACGGCGAATATACCTAAAAATTAAAAAATGCAGCTTGAAAGTATGGGTGTGCGTTATACACCGGTGCGCGTTATACGCTGAATTTTACGGTAATTGATGCATAATAATCCACTAATAGTATTTTTAGTTGTTGAATAAAAAGTGTGTAATTTCTAACTAAGGATATTTTTTGTGTGGTTGCTTATTGTAGAATTTCCAAAAGGTAAGAGCAAAAAGTTTGTATTTTGTTTGAACCCCGATATAACGTATGTCCCCGAATTAACGAAAAAAGTGTTCGGACCCGACGAATACATTAAATTGGGGTTTATATATAACAGCTCATTTTAACTTCAAGAGAACTTCCCTTTTTATATATTTTAACCTCAGTGACTCGTGGAATCCCACGCAAAGGTGGTTTGTGTACAGACTTTTGTGCCAACTTTATCTTGAAAAATAAGAAGGGAGAAACGGGCTCTTATCAATGGTACGTGATCCATTAAGCAAATTTATTGCCTCAGCAGGGACTCAACCAAACCTTCGGAAACAATGCTTCGTTAGCTTATAGCTCGGGAATTGAATTGCTAATCGCCTTGTAGCATAGAGCTGCACCAGGTTAAAGGTACGATAAGAGTTGATGTTCTTTTATTCAAGAGTTGCTTTGATATCTCGTCTCCAACTCTTCACAAATCACTCGGAGTGTTCTAGTGACAGGTGGTCCATTTGGTTTGTCTCTTCACCAAGGCGTAACAAGTTTGATAGTGAAGTTAATGACTGCCTTATCAGCGGTTTCAGAGGTTATATCTCACGATAATATAAAAATCCTTAACTTTTTTGCGTGTGGTGGCGAGACCGCCACATCACGATTTCCTGCGAGAGAATGACTTTTCCCAACGAAAGACATTCAAACATGTGCGACTTGACTGCTTTTTAATTTAATCGGCTGAGCTTTGGACATTTTTAAAAACATTTTTCCTTTTTTCTGAAGTGATGCGTGGAGTTATATTGAATGTCGGATGTTTGGAATTATAGATATGGTTCTTGCTTCTTGTCCCAATCAAGATGAAAAATGGATTTATGGAAATGCGTAGGAAATGGTATGATATGGAGAATGTATCTGAAATACTATCACAAGGAAGACGTATTTGATATATTGTGATATAATAATGATGTTTTTAAAATATCACTTGTATGATTCGACACAAATGCTCTTATATATATCTGTATCTATATTAGAGTGGATAGAGGTTATACAGAGAAATATTACTATTAAGGATCCGACTACGTTCGGAACCGTGATTTTGCAAAAGTGTATAAATGGATAATTTTTATGATATTTAGTGTCACTTAGATTAGAAAATGTATATAAAATTGTTTTAAGAATAGTATTACAATAAAAAACTATTCAAGTACAATATTTTGACAAAAAATGAACATAGAATGACCCATTTTCAAAATATTCTCCTTTTGTGAAAAATGCTTCTATTATAATAATATTTTGCCTGTATATAGTTCAGACCTCTTCACAGAGACTCAACTAGAATTTTTGAAATACATAACTTAGAAGTGGGTTTATCCATGTTTTACGACAATAGAGGGGAGAAATTTTAAGAAAAAAAACCCGCCGATAATTATTTTAATTGGTTGTAACTCTGAAAACAACGTGAATTCTTCAAAAATCATAGTTGAGCCTCTGTACAGAGGTCTGAGCTATATACAGGTAAAATATTATTATAATAGAAGCATTTTTCAAAAAAGGAGAACATTTTGAAAAAAGGTTATTCTAAGTTAATTTTTTGCCAAAATATTGTACTTAAATATTTTTTTTTTTGTCAAAATGTCCTTAAAACAATTTTATACATGTATTCTAATCAAGTGACACTAAATATCATGAAAATTATCCACTTATGCGTATTTTTAAAATCACGGTTCCGAAGGTAGTCGGATACCTTAATAAGAGCCTATCTATCCAGAAAACATGTTTTGTGGTATGATTTATAGAAAAAGAATTTCGAAATTTAATATCGTATAAAGGGGTTGTGAATTTTCGAAAAAATTTTTAAAAGACTTAATTTAGGTCAGATGGTTTTAAAATCAAAATCTTTATTTTTCTACAATATAAATAACAAAAAATAATGATTGCCAATAAGTGAGTGCTGAGTAGTGAGCAGAGTACAAAGTACATTGCAACATTTCATAACCCAGCTCTCTTTCATAACTTTCGAATTAATCCAATTCAAGCTTTTTTCCATCTCCGGCTTTATTGTGCACTGTAATTTCAACAGCAGTTTTTTTAACTGGATACTCAAGAATCTATTTGATGTACCAGATCTTCTTTCTTGTGACTATTTAATAGATGTCTTCTCATCACAATAAATGCTAAAAAGTATTAAAATATCCTTTCACTTAAACAAAAATATTGCTTTAATTTTTTACCATAAAAAAGCTCAAATACTTAACTTCATTTCCCTTGTGGTAGTACTTAGCATAAAAATTAATTTTGTTTTTCCTTCATCTATATACCAGATAACATCTTTTCCACATAAATAGGTTTTAAAATTTGAAAAAAAAAATTTTTTTTTGATCCACCTGAATATTTATGCGTGATTGTGTTTATATGCATATATACATATATGTTTAAATTACAATGTGCATACGCTTTTTTCTTCCTCTTATTTTTTAGTTATACATTAATGCACTAAATTTTCTTAGTTACAGTTTTTAACCAGATTTAAGGCTGTTTTCGGCAAAAATACGAGAGCCTGAACTAAACGCAGAGCATATTTTCAGACAGAAAAAGGCCTCAATTTTCATGAAAATTTGCAACATTATAACTTATACATCTCTTAACAATATAGAGTTTCTAAAATTTCAAAATATTCCTTGTGTATTATTTTTTTCATTTTAACACATGAAAGGACATTACGGTATAGGAGAAAAAAACGCGAAACACATTTTACGCCAGAAAAAATGGCTCAGCTCGGTCAAAAAAGTGAAGAATGATAAAATATGTTGTTCTCTAAGGCCAGAATATAACATTAATTTTTCATTTCTTTTATATCTGAAAAAATGTACCTAATGCGGGTCTTATTCCTTAACATTAACCGAAGACAGCCTTAAGTAATTTGGAAAAGGGTTCTATTCGGGTCTTCTACTAATCCTTTTGGGGAAAATATTCTGTGATTTTATTTTCAAATCGCTTTCCGTAGGGATGACTGGATTTATGCAAATGCAGCTACTGTTTAAGTGCCTGTCGTTGAGTATGTGGGATAATGGTTAAGAGTTGATTGTAAGCTGAAATCCAAGTGTTAGTAAAAAGCGATTGGTGATCGGGTATCTTAATAGCAATAGTAGAGAAAGAATCCACCGGAATAGTTGAAGGCATCAACTTTGCAATTCAACGAGCTATCAGGCTGTGAGCAGGATCATTCAAGGAGCTTTAACTAAGATAAGTAGTTTAGATAATTTAGCTATCTGATTTCCGGTTAAGATTTCTTATTGCTCCTAAGTAGTTATAAAAGGCCATTTCGTTAGGGTTAACAGTTGAATAAAATTAGTTATTCTAAGATCATGACTGTTTCTTTCTCGAACCTTCCCACACCGGTGACCTCCGGGTCATGACAAATTCATCGAAAATAAGTCAAATTTTTTACTTCACTGAGTCTTAAAAATGAAATTATTTGTCACATTATAGTCCTCCTAAGCTTAAGGAATCATTTACAAAATATTTTTCAATCAAAATGGAATTTTTCATTTTGAAAATAAACCTTCGATTTTTTTTGGAGGTGGGGGGGGGGCATGTTTTTCTGAAAATCTCAAAATGTACTGGAATAATTAATTCGCCTATTTTGTTTTTTTGTAGCATATTGCAACTGAAATTGCATAAAAAATACCCCATAACGTAATTATTTTTAAAAAATATATCTTGAAAAATGTTAAATAAATATCTATTTCAATTAATAAACTTGAATGCGAAATTTCCATTTACAATATTTGCATTCAATTGACATCTTTCACGAAAATAGCATAAAATTATGCCATTATGCCACTTTCCTATTATCAATGCAAAAAACTTTTTAAATAATTGTAAAGCCTTTCAAAAATAAAAAAAACTTGTGATTTAACAACAACCATTTTTTTCATTAAAGAAATGCTTTGCTTAAAAATTTCAAAGCATAAAATATCCTAGTAAATAGCAACGAATTTCATTTAAGTAAAAAATAAGCCATAAATCGAAAAGCAAAATTTAAAGCTACGAGCATAATCTCTTATTGTTACCTTAAAAACAATAATCATGATAAAAGTTTGAAGTGATAAATGAAAATTTAGGTACATAAAAAATATTTAGAACATAAAAAGTTCTTACTAAACATAAAAATATATCTTTTTATAAAAATGTTCATTGAACTTTTTAATAGAAAGTTTTTAAGACAAATTTAAAAAGTATCCTTAAACTTGAAAAAAATATAATGTTTATTCATAGATATGTTTATTATTAATTTCATTTAATTACACTAGATTTTTTTGAAAAACAACTTTCGTTTGATTCTTCTAAAGCTCAGGGAAAAACAAATTAGTTAAAACTCATTAAACACCTCAGTTATAAGAATCGTATTTATCTCTCATAACAATCAATAGTCTTTTAGATAACTATTTCCTGCTCACAGCCTCTCACCAATATATAATAACAAACTAGCACAAATATTGATGAATTAAGACAGCGTTTCTCAAACTGTGGGGTGTGCCCCCCCTTGGGGGACATGATATCCTTATGTGGGGAGGGCGAGCATATTGAAAAGTTGAAAACAAGATATAAAATAAGTATTAATTTACTGAAAGGCAGCAAATTAAAATACATTCTGACATAATAACAATTAAACACATTTACACTGATTAAATATACTTATAAATGTATCAGTACTGCTCACATAATGTTTTTGATAATTCATCAATACATTGATAACACGTTTAATAATTAGTGGTGACTTACATGAGCTTGTCATTTTTACAAATTTTAATATTTATCTTGATAATTTTTATGGTTTATAATTAAACCCGTATTGTAAGCCTTAGCGTCAAAGTACATTTGTATTACATTCAATACATTGTTATTGTAGAAGGGGGGCGCGATGAAAATTATATGATTGAAAATTGGGTCACAAACATTGAAAGCTTGAGAAACACTGAATTAAGACGAATATTAGCATACAAACAGTCTTTTCTCCAATCATTTGTCCCATGTTACAACACAACAAATATACTTCCACCATTAGAATTCCTGTAATCACATTAAGATTAGTAATAATTCATATAAGTCGGTGACAGTACATTCTAAAACCATTTAGAACTAAGCTTCAGCATACGCATTTCATTGATTCAATGAAAATCTCTTGATTGATGTACCTTGCAACAATTGAGTAATAAATCTTCTAATTATTTAACTTGTCTAGTCAATCGATTCACATACATACATACCTTCTAAAAGAATACATGATGGACAATTCAAGTTCAATTAGAACAATCTTGAGTTGACTCATTTGGAAAAGAAATTCGTCTCCTCAGGATGTAAAGGGATGTTTCTTGATCCACGTCCTTCAGATCAATATATGATTGATGTAAGTAGCGTATATAACTGGAAAAGAACTGCGTTCTTTGCGGGTGGTAGACATGAGGTTTCGGCAGCGCTTTCTGCCAACCGACACAACTAATGAAGGAATGATTGAACGCTGGAAGACTCCAATTATTTCAAGGGCTTTCTTTCTGTTTTGATTGATGCTTCTAAATTATCATTTATCGTCGTACAAGTTAGCACGTTGCTTAGAGTCGGAGACAATAAGGATTAATTGTTCGACAGAGGTTTAAATAATTAATTAGTTGAAACCTAGACTAGCTGTTATTCTAATTTTATTTGAGGTTACAAAGCAGTTCGTGTTATTAGAAATGGAATATAGTTTTTTTTTAAAATTATTATTTAATTACTTTTTGCTAACTTGAGTTTATAAATTATCTGTAGTGAATTCATAAATTTTCTTTTAAAAAATAATAAAGTGCTTTTTAAAAATTGGTCTTCAGATTTCGATGTAGAATACTTAACCCCTTTTAGAAACAGTTTTACATTTTAACACCATTCTTGTATAAATCTACCTATGCAGTATGTATTCCAATACGTAGATAAATAATTAATATAATTTTTAAAGTTGTTTTAAATTTGGGTTGGCTTAAGTGACGATGTTCCACTTTTCTAGCTGTAATTTCTTACAAAAATGGCTGGAATATATCCGTGAATTGGTTTAATTCGTACAATTTTTTGACGAAAGATATAAATGCTTGTATAAAAATTATTTGCACAAGTTTTGCACGAAAATAATATTCTCTTTGGAAAGGGGAGGGGAGATGAAATATTTTCCAATACGGTTTGTCTAAATATTTGTATTTATCATTCTGTCAATGTTTTGTTACTTACTGAAATCATGTATTGTTGAAAAGTATTGTTGTACCATGTTAGACTATCTATTGCAATGAACATCTTAAAGTTGCTTATAAACTGCTTCAATACAAAATTTAAATAAAAAAGAACTACAAGAAAAAAAAATTGCATTTTTTTTTACAATTTTCGTTAATTAAAATATCATTAATAGTTTATAACATATTCTTTAACAAGAATTGCCTTTTTTTAATAAGTCTATTTTTAATGTTGACATCATAAATTAAAATTTCTAATTGATAACATATCTTATCTCATTAAAACAGTATCAATACATAACAAATAAGTTAAAATTTCATTAATTTAATTACCGAGTTTAATCGCTACTATCAGCTGAAGAATTTTAATGAGATTTTTTGAATTTTAATGAGATATTTTTTTTATATTTTTTTACCTCAAAGATGTACTATTCATCAATTCATAAAAACAATGGGGTTTTATTGTGATTATAATCCCATTTGTAACGATAGAACTGAAATTATATTTCTCATTACTTCTCCCAAACTTCAAAGAAAAATAATAATAAGTAATTTTATACAATACCAATTCGGTTGTTTCCCCCCATTCTGAGATGCCATTATACACTTCCGCCCTCGAGTCTTTCCTGCCGTCTAACAGATTAGATAAATCCTCTCCGACAAAGTGACCTGAAGAGCAACTTAATACAACCTTTTTATTATGATTTTTTTACTCTTCCTTTCTCCACCTCAAAGTAGCTACCTCAGTCGCTTTATAGGAACCGGTCCCTGCTTTTAAATACGATAATCCTCTGTGTGAAAGAAACATGAAAGATACTATTAGAAGGAAAGGCTGGCCACTTTTTCCCACATAAATCACTCGATTAACACTTGCTTTAGTAGTAGACGCCTGTCCTCATCCCCTTTGACAAGACATCATTAATTTAGAATAAAGAGGAATAGCCCGTCTCGTAGCAGCCATCGAAAGTCCATTAACAAACACTTTCCTCCCATTTTGCTGGTCTTTAATAATGACGCCACGCGAGGAATATTTATTTATTTTTCCAATAAACTTCCGTGTTTTTCCCCCTTCACTCCATCTTGCTTTTTACCTTTTGTATGGAAAGCCTTTTGTTTGACTTCACCCGATGGCTGCCTTAGTCTTCAAAGAAGAGACCAAGTTGACGATGGATGGTGTTTTGAATTCCTCTGTTCTGCAACAAGGGATTGTGGTTCAGAAAACCGCTGATGGTTAATTTATGACACAGACTATCTATATTCATGCGGAGGGGATGACAGGGAACCCTTCTATTTCGGGTATAAAGGGACCATACCATCCAGTGCAGATCTGATTCTTTCCTTATAATACATGGATTTCTGAAGGTTAGTAATGCCTATTGCAAATTAGTATCTAAGCTTTGTTTATAACAGATTATTAGATGAAAATTGTAGAAATTAACTAAAATTATAAAAATGATTATGATTATATTATATACACCTGATTTTATTCTTCGCCCTTATAATTTATGATATTGATGGCCTTAATATCACTAATTTTACAAATTTTAAACGCTAAAATGAGTCTCTATTGATCCTTTAACTACTGTTTGGGATATTCATTAAGGTTGTTTTCAAGTGATGTGAAATAACAGATCCCGGATTTGAAATAATTTTTCAGATATAAAGTATTCCAACATTAATATTATATTTTCGCTTTATTGTTCTATAGAGAACAACATTTTTCCTTTTACCAGTCGTTTTTATCTCAGCTGATCCATTTTTTTCTGGAATAAAATGTGTTTCGCAATTTTTTTCCTGTACCGTAATGCTAAATAAGCTATCCCTTTATATGTTAAAAGGAAAAACTAACTATTTATGGAATATTTTGAAATTTTCAACGAAGCTATATTACAGAAGAAGATGTATAAATTGCAATACTGCAAAATTTTCATAAAAATTGAGACTTCTTACGGTTTGAAAATGTGTTTCCCGTACATTTGGCAAAGACATCATTACATTACTGTTAAAAATGCATTATGTCTAAAATTCAAGCAAAATAGAATGCATTTTATTCTAAAAATCTATTTTGCTACCCATTTTTCTGATTGATTTTAAATTGAGAGGTAAAAGGGCAAAAAGACTGAAACACCACGTAAATTTATATTATATAAATTATATATATTCCTATAAAATAATCATTAAATGTCCATATTTTAGTAAAAATAGGAGTATTTCATTAAGTTCTTCCGTTCTTACGGTTCCTAGAGATAAATTCGGTTTTGTTTTCGGCAATTGCCTGTTTATTAAGTTCCTCATTGTGTAGAGCTATAATTGAAATCTCAGTAGAGTCCAACATGTTTTTCGTGTGACCATTTTTTATTCTGTGCCAACTGAAGCTTTTTTTTAAACGCCTTTATATACGCCTATTAGTTCAACAGATGCGGCTTTTTAACAAATTTTTCCATCGACATTGATCAATAAAAAAATATTACAAATATTCAAATGCCTTGAGTCACTTCTATGAATCTTTTAATTTTTCAAATTATATTTCAATATTTATGTATAAAATCTTTATTTGTTGTTTAGTCACATATGAATATATAACGTATCTTATCAACTTATTGTAAGCCTCCTTTATAATAGTTTTTTGTCTCCTTGTTTGTTTTTAGAGATACCATATGTTTAAAAAAAACAAATAAATGCTACTCGGGTTATACTAATAATTCGTACTGAAGTTGTATTCAAATTTTTAAAATTATTAAGTATGAATTCTGTGTATTTCATGTCCTGTAATACAAACTGTGATAAACTAAAATTTAGAATTACGTAATTTTCATTCAGATTTTCAAATAATATTCAGATATATGAAAAGCAGTGGCGCACACAAGGGGGGAGGGGTACCTAGTTCGGACCCCCATGGCCCTTGATTTTTTTTTCGATTGATTATAGTCCTATGCATATAGTACGTAAATTTGTTCTCGAAAATCGACAAAATCAAAAGAACATGTTGGGCGACGTATTGGAGCATGATATGAGAATGGTGGATTTTCGACCCTGGACACTCCTTGAAAAATTCCTGTGTGCGCCACTGATGAAAAGTCATATATTAAACAGCTCTTGGTTCCCTTTCTCGTTTTGAAATTTCTTTTTATCTAATTTGGAGGCCTAAAAATGTTAACATTTGATTGATGAATATTTAAATAGAAACACACACACAAAATGATATTCATTCCATTTAAGTTGACTTGTTTAAGATTTGAGAAAAATTTTTAGCATTTAATAAATTATTTCCTAAATAAATAAGTTTAAAGGGTTGTAATAACTTTTAAATTCCAAAAAGCTCATTCTATGAAATTCTATGAAAAAAAAATAACTAAAAAGTTGAAAATCAATATTTTGTTAATATTCGCTGACATGTTTTATCAAAACCCTTAAAGGAAGGCTTAATCTAACAGTTTAATGATACCACCAAATTATTTTTATATCAGTTGTTATATTTTTCATTCTGTTTAGTTTATCATAATCAAAAATCATTTAAAATGTTTTTTATTTTCCTTTTTAGAAATAACAATATGAAATGTGGTCCTAAAATTGTAAACTATGAATCACTTTATATTTTTATGTAAATTAGATCGATCAAACTCCAGCGTGAGACCGCTTATGCACAGATTTATATTTTTGATTAAACATGGTTAATTTGAAACATATATATTATCATAATGTGGCTGCACGCACGAAAAAAATGGATTTTAAAAATTACCAATTTCAGCAACTCAAAGCTGCTAAATTTTTTTAAAATATTCTATAAAATTGCACTGATGAAATCGAATGAAGTTGCTGGAAGTATTTTGTGCGAAGAAAATACTCAATTGTGTGTGAGTTCCTAATTCAATACAGTTCACCATTATGACTTACCGGTGATTGTTGTAACGTATAATTAAAACCTTTTCTACATAGCAGTGAAATTATAAAGAAAGGATTTTTAATAATTTTTAGTAAAATTACATTGATTTTCATATAAAAACATCTACTCTAAAATACTTACTAAAGAAATATTGAAATATTCTCAATTTAATTGCAAATGGGATTGATAAATGATAGACAACTATGCGGGCAAGACTGAATGATAAAATCGAATTTTGGGCAAAAATTGAATAATAAACCTACCGTGTTTTCATATTTATAGCAGTTAGACCTTGAAATGTTCAGGAAAATGATGAATTGTTTATAAAAATTTTAACTAGCTTTTTTCCCCTAGATATTATGTTCTTATCACCATATTTATGATTTTGACTCTCTAAAACAAATAGAAGCTGCATAGAGTATCTTTTACAGCTTAAATTTAATGATTCACAAAAAATGGTATATAAATCTAATAGATAGAGTAAAATTTGTAATTTTCTTCGAAATGTTGATACATTAATTTTGCCTGCACACATTCTCAAATTTAGTAATTTCATCTCTATTTTTTTGATTTAATATTTTTTTATTATTTGTTTGAGAATAGAGTTTTTGTTTTTAAAACTTATTATAATATTTAGTTTTCTGTATTTTCAAGCAAATCAAATATATTCTTCGTTACAGTGTTTTCGAAAACTCTGGTATAATTCTTAAGCGAAATTATTAAGTTAACTTATAGAATTTATTTAAATGAATCAATCATTACTTTTTCTCAAAAATTAATTTCAATATTTGATTTGTTTTACATAACATAATACTCATTCTCATAGTAATTATTTATAGATAAAGAAAAATCTATTCTCTTGGATGTTAATAATTCAAACTCAAACTCAGTGGCGCCCCAACCCATGAGGGCCAGAGCCTACTGAGCCCATCCCAGTATACGGGACTATTGGGCGCTGAGGTGCATGAGCAGATGTCCCGATCCCAGTGCTTAAGTCCCCAAGAAAGCTTGGTATTCATTTATCTACCTACTGCAGTAGGGATGAAAGGCTGTGGGCGTTAATATGTTACCCATAATTTCTGGATCAGTGATATGAATTTTATTTCCTTCATTATTCATTTTAAAATAATATATGTTTGAGTTTTTACTCTATAGTTATGAATAAGTATGTTTTCGGCAATCCCAGTTTTTTTACGTCATCTAAAGAAAAAAAAATGTTATTATTTTTATTTTAGAGTTTGAAACACCATAAGAAGGTAAATACATAAACTAAAGGAAATATAAGAATGATCTACGATTGTTTTAGTAATATAGTTACCATATATGAAAACAAAAATGGCAATAATAAGTATGTTTTATATTGGATATTTGATATTCAATATAATTCCGTAGAATTTAAAGAACTTTTTTTCATTTGTGGCTACTATTTCATCTAGTACACATAAAAAAATACTTTAAGAAAAATTTTTTTGAGCATTATTTTAAGATTTGAAAACATTTTTCAAGGAAACTTTTAATATTTGACATATTTGTATTATAAATAAGGAAAACTTTAAAAAACATTTGTAACCAATTTATTACAATTATTAGAACCAATTGAAACTCTAGATTTTTTTAAATATTTCTTCAGAAAATCAGCTGGGTTACCTAATCTACCAGTTCGAATAAAATAAAATGTATACAATACCTCATATTTTTCTTTTAAAGCAATCTTAAAATAGAAAACTGCACTCATATACAATATCCACTGTCTAAAAAAGATTTCGCATTGAAGCTCGTCTATAAAGTTGTCAAACCTCAATCATATGAAGAAAATTATAGGTAACTATTCGTGATATCTATGATACTGAAATTTTAGAGAGAAATAAAGATGAAAAAAATCTTATACCACACAGAGAAAATGTATCATTAAAGTTTGAGAGAATATTCAAATACACTCATTCGGTTTACATAGCAAATTCCATGAGTTTGATCAAGTACGGACATCTATGTTGATTTCATCTGTGAAAAGGCGAGTGATAAATTTTAAAATAAAAACTGAATAAAATTACTTCAAACATACATAGAACTCTGAACATCGCAAAAGTATTTGAAAGCTTTTGTGGGAAACATGCAAGTCTTGAAACAATCAGATACTTATCAAAAGGAATAGACTTGACAATCGAATAAAGCCTAACGTAAAACCAACCAACCGAATAAAACATTTTAGAATATATGCAAAAAAATTATTAATAATCTTAAACTGTCCGGTTGGGTGAGTTACTTTGTTGATAATGATTAGATATGCTATTTTTAGAACTCTAATTATAGCAAACGTTTGAATGTAACAAATGCTGAATTTAAATGCGAATCATTTTATAGCCTCTTTTTCTCTAGATAGATAGTTTACATATTCAAATTAGACATATTTAAAGATAAGTTTATGCAGTACATTGCAAGTACGATATTTATATAAGTGCGTGTGTTTCAATATACACATCAAGGCAGCGACGCACACAAAAAATTTTCAAGGGGGAGGGGGTCCAGGGTCGAAAGTCCACTATTCTTGTATCATGCCTCAATACACCACCAAACATATTCTTTTGATTTTGTCTATTTTGGGAACAAAAAACAGTAAAAAATAAATAATTGAATTAATAATTAGCATTCAATAATAAAATAAATTGCTAATAACAAATATTTAATTAAATTTTAAGTATTGTATACACATAGGATTATCACCAATCAAAAAAAAAAAATCAAGGGCTATGGGAGGGTTCAAGACCCGTAGACCCCTCCCCTTGTGTGCGCCACTGTATCAAGGTAATTCCTTAGTTTTAATTATTTGTATCATGATTTTATTCTCCTGGGAATGTTCATTAGAATGGATTAAGAGGATTTTTTTTAAGAAATAAAATTAAAAAATTAATTTTTATATTAAGTACTGACACAAGGGGAATGAAATTAAGGTATTTGAGCTTTTTTATGTTAATGTCAAAGTAATTTTTATTAAAGAAAAACTTACTTTTTATAGTACTTTTTAACATTTATTGCGAATGAGAAGACATCTGCTAAATTGCTACAAGAAAAAAATATCGGGTACATCTAACAGCTTTTTTAGTATTAAATTTTAATAAAAGACCCGCTGTCGAAATTACACTGAGCATGATAAAGTGGAAGAAGGTTGATTGATTGATTGAATATTAACGTCGCACTGTTCAGCTGCAAGAGGGCTTTTGGTGACGGACCACGCGTAATTTTGAACCATGGTCAAGTGACGTGGACGACACCTGAGCTGGCACCCCCTCTCCTAACTACCACACC
>BMAV01013158.1:230714-245205 GCA_019973955.1 Trichonephila inaurata madagascariensis
AAAAAAAAAAAAAAAATTATTTTTAATTATAAAAAAAACTACCTCAAAACAAAAACAACAAAAAAATGGCAGAAAAAAATAAGACCAGATAGATTTACCTTAATGTAGAATTTCTGCACAAGTTAATCCTGTACAAGAGGCGTCAATTAAGAGTTCAAATGATCAGCAAAAAAGTGGCTTCTCGAAAGTATACTTACGAACAAATAACTTTTTTTGAGCTTATGTCAAAAATAACTTATGTTCTAAATAAATCAAACGGGTATTTACGTTAAATATTACACGAAGAACGAAATACAACAGTTTTCACTTCTAATTCTTTTACTTTTAAGAACCGTTAAAAATATTGGAACATTCCCAAGAAAACTCTTTGCAAAAGACATTAATATACTAATATAACATCTTTAAGACAATATTCACGTCAGTGGTAAAATCACAGATGTGTAAATTTCAAAGCATATTCATTTAAGTTAAGGAGAAAAAAAAATATTGCCTTTCTTAAAAGACACCCGAAACTCGTCACCAAAACTAGCAAGTAAAAAAAATAAGTGAAAAAAAAATAATAAAACGGAAGATTTTAAATGCATAGAAACACTTTGTCAATGAACAAAATGCGCACTCGGAAAACAACTGCACTTTGATTGATGACTCTCAACAGAAGATAGTGACCGTGCAGCTCCGAAAAGATGAGTAAAACTTTTTTTTTCCCAAGAAAAAAGAGCTTTCTTAGCAGCATTCAATTGTGTCATGTAAGTTGCCGTTTTATTTTAATTGTTATGAGGGGAATTTTATTCTGTCCCTCTGTTGCATTAAATAATCCATTAAGATGGAAGGGAATAATGCTAATCTCTTTTCTTTCTCATAAATGTTAGAAAAGGCAGTATTTCAGAAACGACAGTTTTGTGCTTTTGATGTTGTAGTTTGTTTTAAAATAATCCAGTTCTGATTTTATTTTTCATTCTATTCCACATATTTAGTTTCGGTTGAATTATGACTTTAACTGAAGTATAGACATTTTGTTTTGATCATTAAATGCTTCTTCTCTTCGTTCAAACATACATACGTATAATGCAATAAGAATATTTATTACATGTATATATATATATATATAGTTAATTTTTCTCTGCTATAGAGACAGAAATCATTAAAACTCCAAAGATAAAGTAAGCATTCAAAAACAGTTCTTGGAATTTAAAACAGATATCAGAACTTAAAAAAATGTATCAGAATTTTAAAAATATTGAAGCTGCAGTATTATAAACATTTCTGACTCTTGGGACAGCTCTCATATATAAAAAAAATTATCTAAAAGTTGGGTTTAACAAGTTTTATGGCTAGCCAGTCTTCCCCCTTTCTGTTTATAATACTGAGCGAAATACTATTGAAAGTAATGGATAGAATTTCTAAATCTATTACAAGAAAAATGTAAGTTTCCTAAATTTGCATTGAAAAATGCATAGCCAGCGCTGAATCTGAGTACAATAAACGTTATTACCAGATTCTTGCCCCAAATTCAAAACATAGCATTGGCTGAATTGTAGCACTTAGAAAAAAATTATAAAATTATTAGTACTGAAATAATTATATAGTACATGTATCAAGACAAATACTACAGTTACTTGAGAGACTTTAGGAATATATTTGTATAATATTATTAAGGTTAAAATAAGACTAAAACAGAATAAGTAATTTTAAATGTAATTTGAATATGTAGGCAAGTATAAGTATATTTCCCTGGAAAAAAAATGATAAAATCCATAATAATAAACTATTAATCTCTCTTCTACAGAATTTAATCCTTATTATTTAGAATTCCTTTGCACAAATAACTATTAATAAAATTAATTGGGTATTCTTGTGTGAATTAAACGGTATTTAATAAATATTTTATAATTTTATTTCTATTTTTTCTGAATTTTTGAAACCAGAAATTTGTTACGTTGTATGTAATAAATAATAACATTACTAAATACTTAAACGTGTATATTACTTTCCCAATGAAGTACTTTTATGGCACTGAATTTAAATTCATCTCTTTAATATTATTAGTTACAATTTTATCTCTTAATTGTATTTCTTTATCATATTGTATACATAGTTTTAATATTCTCTACTAAAGAGACTGAATGATTGGACACTAAAGATAAAAGCATGAAACAAATATTGAAAACTTAAGAATATGGATGCTGCAGTATTATAAACAATGCTGACTTAGGACAGCTTTGAATAATTTTTATAAAAAGGCCTTTTGACCAGAATGATTACAGATCATGTGTATTTATATATACAGTTCAAATATATGTTCAAATTATTGTTATCAAAATGTACACAATTAATGTTATCAAATGTATGATTGTAACCACCGGTTATATTACTTCTTCTAAAACAATAACACTGAAATATTTAATGTAGCAATATATAGATAAATAAACATAATAATTAATTTTAAAATTTGTTAAGTGTCACAAAAATGAGACGTCTAATTCAATTAAATATTATCATGCAATGTGCTTATTATTAAATCCTGACGCTTGAATATAATAAACATAATAATCCTAACACTATAAATATAACTAAAAAAATCTCAGAGAAAAAGCTTCATTAAAAAAAATAGTGAAATTTACTTTTAAAGGCTATTTATAAACAAAATAATCTATTTCAGATATTTATAGCTCTTGATCAAATAGAAAGTACAATTACTGAATAATGAAAACCAATTCACCTGTTTTTCAGTGGTATTACGCACGCATATATACGAATATTTCTTTGATGTTGTTATGATACTAAACTAAAATAGGGAGAGTACATTAAAAATTCATATTAGCGTGTTTCGTATCATCCTGTTGTCAGGAGAAACAGCGAGAACCTGTAGGTATCAACATGTTTTTCGAGGTCATCATGGGGAGCTATATTTAACTCAAAACCTCTACACTTTCATCTAATGAAGGATAATTACGCAACTATTTAATTATTAAAGTAAGATCTACAGTATTTATTAAGCTGTAGGTAGCTTACATTTTCTAAAAGCGATAACTGAAACAACTTAGTAAAATTGAGAATTTACAGGAGAAATATTGTGGACACATATTCTTTTTGTGTTATCTTCTTATAAACAGAAGAATAAGGTGATCGTTAAAAAAGACTTGCTGCATAGCACCTAATTTCATTCAGCAATTAAATTTTTTTTAAATATGTAAAAGCTTGTAATGTAAAAATAATATTAAAAATAATTATAACTTGTCGATGATTTTCAGTTGAAAGATTTATTGAATAGTTAATTGAAGTATCGGAAAAGTTTAAATAATTTTATTTTACTAGTGTTCTTATTTTCTTAGCTTTATTTAACCATAATATTAAGTTTATATATATATTTATCTTGGTTCACTGAGTATTTATGATTCAATATAAATTAATTCGAAACCAAGAGGCGGGAAAGTCTTTCTGTGGTGGAATGCGCTGTATTAAGAATATTTTATACGTTGAATAAAATATTTTTAGCTGCGCATCTCAATTCCGTTATATTCATACCTAATTTATTGAATTTAGTAAGAATGTAATAGTATGTGTATATATTTTTGACTACATTTCCATCTTTATGTGCTTTTAGGGTCTTGCTAAATATTATATTGTTTTTATTCCTCCAATATATAGAAAATTATTATTTAAACTTTGAATAATTTTTTAATAATGGAGCTTCTAAACATTTTTCATCCACGCTGGTTTTTTGAGTTTTGAAATATTTTTTATCACGATACTCTTGCTTGTAAATAACAGTATATTACGTTTTGAATAAATAAAGCTTTAGACGAATCACAATACTTAATTTATTTTACTCTAGAAACTATTATTATTCTGTTTTTATTATTTTCAGGATCATGTTTATTTTAAACTTGAATAAATGTCAATTTTTAAAGTTATTTTAAAAAATCAAGTTATACATTAGACAAAAATGTTTAACTGCTTATATTAATGGTAACTTAACAATATTTGCATGTCAATAATATTTGAATTCAAAATTTCAAGTATTTTTTCCGTTAAACAATTTTTGGGGGAAACAGCTAAGTAATTGCAGGTACACCTCATTCCGTAAGTGTTATGTGTGTGTACGTATGAATAACTTTATTTAGAAACTACTGGATTACATCGACTAAAAATAAAAACAAAATAAGTCTCTTTAGAAGATAATTAACTCACTTTTCATTTAAATTTACTTTAAACAATCTGATATTTCAAATTTAAATAAAAGAATTATGTTTGATTAAAAATATTTTACTCTGAGTAAGAGCATGAGATATTTTCTCTAAAATTGTAGTTTCTGTATCCTTTCTCTTATAGTTAGAACTTTCGTAAATGTAAACTTTTGCTACTATAAATACTTGAGCGTAAGTACAGAAAATTTCAGAGTAAAAAATATTCATTAAAGGAATATATTGAAAAAGAAATCTTCTACGTACCTTTAATGATTACTTTACGAAGGAAAAAAAATATTATATTATGAGGAACATTATTGAAGAAATCAACTTTCAGTGGTTTTCATGATATAAAGGATATTATATTTTTATTTGATTTGATATCTGTAGAAAAATATTCCTATGTTTACCGGAATAAAAATCTTTTAATGTCTCACATTTCTTTAACTCAAACTACATAAATTAAAACAGATTAATTTATCTTTCAACAAAAAAACAAAACCGAAATTATAAGATTCCAAAAATATTAATTATAATCACTGTTTATTTATATATTTTTGAGTAGTTTATAATGCATTGGCATTAAAATAATATTAGAAACCCCAACATCTTCCTTATTCCCCTTCCCATCTTTTTTCCCATCATTTACGTAAAACACCTGGAGCAAAACTGTGATAGAACGATTTGACAGTTTCACTTGACCCCGAAAATGTTACCCATTTTTTTTTAATAATTAAAAGCATTAGAAAAAGCTATCCTATACCTAATAGTTTCCTGTCACTAGATATTAAACTTTATTAATTCATTTTTTATACGGTACATCTTCGGCTCGGAGACAAAGCATCGAATACTGAGAACTTATCTAAACTGTCAGAGCCGCTTAATATAGAACGACCAATGAACCCTGCTGTAAAAGTTTACGAACGAACCGATTCGAGAACAGAGGGAAAACGAGTAAAGGAAGGAGTATAAAAAATTAGGATCCTCAGGAACCTGAGAAGCAGGGAAAGACGAGCTCTTCAGAAGTAATTGGACACTTTCCTTCATCTAGTCCTGAAGAGCAGCACAGATATCAGACAAATTTCTCAAACATTTAAGTCAAATAAGAAGATGATTAACATAGATAATGTATGAACAATACTGACAATGTACATTCAGTGTTTCATTGCATTTGTTAAAAGCAAAAAAAGGCACGATCTGCAAGATCGATGTTTATATTTGAATATGAACAAGTAAAAAAAATCTTTGAATGTGTATAAAATTTAATAAAAAGTAAATTTTTTTTTTTCATTTGAATTTTTTTGGAGTGTATGGTTTTTATATAAAGGAAACTTTCAGAACATATCATTAGTTGAGTTTTGTTTTTTATTTGCGCTGCAATGTTTCCAGTTCTATATTTTCCCCCAAACTTATTAGAAAAGTGGTTAAGTACCTTTGAAGTGCTAAAAAGTTTAGACTTATAAATTCAAAAATTCTTCAAAACATTTAAAATAGTTTTTGCAAATTTCTTTCATAGCAGATTTATAGAAAATTATTTTCGTTTTATTTTATTAGGTAAGCATTGTATTGATCGGGTCTATTATTTATTGAAAAGTTATTTATAAATTCGATACATGATAACTATAGCTCAAATAGATAAGTATTTAAGTTAAAATTATATATATGCCACACCCTAATTGCTACAGGCAATAAAAAATTCATAAACGTAAGCAATATCATCAATATTATCTATTTTCTAAAGATAAATATTTAAAAATATTTAATCGTTTTGAATTGCTGAAATTAAAAATAGTTTTACCACAAATTCTTTCTTTCATTTACTACATTAATATTGACGTCATATTTATTTATTTACTTTTACCAACTTTTTGTGTGTTTAAGATAACGAATTTAAGCAATGAAAATGTAATTTCAATTAACCTATTCGAATTATTGATATGCAATCAATATTATTTGAATGAATTACAGCCGGACCTTTATTTTAACGCAGTCGCTAGATCCCGAAAAAATTTTTATTATAGAGAAAATTCGTTAAATAGATTCCTCTCTTTTAATATACTTTACAGACCACATAAAACAAGTTTTTAATTCTTAAATACTATAAATTATTTTTTAAAAAAAGGAATTTTTCCCACTTTTTTTAAAAATTAATGTCTCTATTCCTTTTATATATCATACAACACGAAAAGAAAACATTTTCCAGGAATACACTGTATTTCCAACTTTAAAAATTATTTTAGATTAAAATTAATGAATTTTTTTGATGACATTTTCTAATTTTAAACCTATGAGTAATTTGAACATACATTATTTAATAACTAGTAATTTTAATTAAGGACGCATGCATCCTTACATTTGAATAATGATATAATTTGCTAATTTTTTATCTGAAGTTTTTTGTTTGAAAAATTACGGCAATATTTCATTGCTCTACGTCAGTTAGACACCTTGCAAAACCAGTTCAAGGCTATTGATCCCCATAAAGTTTGCTAAAAGAAAGAATAATTTCAAGATTGTCCTGAAATATTTTTAAAATAGGGAAAAAAATCGAATCACGAGAAAAAAAAGTTCGTTAAATAGAAAATACATTTCGCTATTTGGAGATTATTTTACGAAGAAAAGAGTAAAATGTTCTTGGATCCAGAAAAAAGTTCGCAAAATAAAGGTTCATTACATGAAGGTTTGGTTGTATTTAAAATTTGTTGGTAATTTAATTGCATATTATTGATCTAATTCTTCTCAAAATATTTTGTAAAGAAAACATGCTGTGTGTGTGTGTGTGTGATTACGATTTCTGTTTAGCAGGTTTCTTCTAATAAATTTAAAATGCTTAAATTACTGCATAGGATATACGAAATATTTTGTTTTCTGATCTTAAGAGTGGAATATCATCAGTGCATCACACAGAGCTAGGTGTCTTCAACCCCCACTTTTCCTTCAACAGTATATATAACAACGAACTCGCCTAGATACTTTTACCTCCCTTTGTTAAAAATTTTTCAATAAGTCCCGCGTCATTTTTCAGAGTTTCCAATGAACAAGACAACTTTAATCGTTTGAACAATTTTAAGAAATCCATTCACACCACCTTACACGATCACTCCTCTTCCAGCCTTTTACCCATTTTAAAGCTTTTTTCTGCGCTCCCCCCTTCTGCCAACACCGCAGCTCAACTGCTAGGATTGTTAACGCGAAGTCTTTAAAACGGTTCACTGGCTTTTCCGAGGCTTTACAGAGAAGTGAACGCTTACTTCGTTGGAGAAAAACAATTGGTCGGAACGTATGTTAATCCCATTAATTCGCCGGCTAGAGAGAGGGGTCTACACTGAAGGGGGGCACCCCTACCAGAAAAATAGGAAAGAGCAGAGGGAGTGAAGTCTTCTCGGATAATAGATGATGGATGAGGACGAAGAGGAACAGGACCGTGATCAATAGCGTCAGGAATTGTTCCCATCGAAGCTCATGCACATGTATGCACGCAGCTTTTTCGCGAAAAATCGTCTCGCCGTTTTCACGCTTTCCCGGGTTATATGGGCAGATTTTTTTTTTATCTGTCGCCTCTCTTCTTCATAGAAACCCTTAGATTGTTTCGGGTAAAACGTTCACAGCATTTTGCCCATGAAAGAAAAAGTCTCCCAATATGCGGCTAGGAGGAATTGAAAATTTGTTTCGTTGCGGTTTGATTTTGATCGGGACAGCGCCTTGTTTGACACTCCTCTATGGACTATCTCCCACCCCACTTTTTTTTGTCCTCGGTTGTCTAGCATTAAAAATTCTGTTATACATCGAAGCTAGTAGTTTTGGAAATGATTTATTTTAGAGATGAGAAAGGGGGCTATACTTATCGAACATATTTAAGGGGGCTACCATGCACATGTAATATATGATGGAAGAGCTTTAGTAACCTACAAAGTGGTGTATTTCGATTAATACGGGAGAATAGTGAGAATAGTGATTTTCAGGACAATGATTATCAATGGGCTTTAGGATGGGTATTAGAGGATAAAGGATATAGCTGGTGTCCAAAGTGTCCTAGTTTATATGCATTTTAAAAACTAAACTGTGTGAAATCTGCTCTGAAAAAAAATTTAAACACCTGGCATAACACCAACTTTTTATGCAATATTGATATATTTTTTTCTAATAAGGAACATTTTTTCTTGGTAGAATGAAAAAAAAAATAATTCTCATATTGTGTGTGTAATTCTGTTAGTTTTATAGAGAAAAGTGTGAGGTTTATTTACTTCAATACATAAGAAAAAGAAAGAAATTACTAATACTGTTAAAAAGGATGTTATAACCAAAATGAGATATATTTTTAATGAAAATGTGTTTTAAATAGGGAAAAAATGCTTTTTTTATGGAATAATTAAGACCGAGACGAACAGTTTTACATACCATAAAAATTAACTGTAAATAAATCAGAAGGGTCGATGAATAAATCCTGATTGTCAGGAGTTAAAAAAGAATGTTCCAACTATTGTTTCAAATGGAAAAAAAATACTCAGTTTTAAATATTTTTTGCCCATTAATTTCTGAATCAATCTCTCTTAATAGATATAATAATACCTTACAGTATTACTTTTTAACAAAGAGAGGGAGAAAAAAAAGGTATAGAAATATTCATTTTTTTTTTAACTTATGCAAAAAAATTGCATGTCAATACTTCAAAACATAGATGATAAGTTAGTAGCTTAAATATCTTAAAAAGTAAATCATGTTCTCTGTCTAACATTTTATTTGTAATCATGTTATATTGACTTTTGATGTGCGACAGTTAAACTTTATGAATATATGTAAGATTAACATATATAACTCTTCCTAGAACTGTAATGGGAAAATTTTTGGACTAGAGGGTCGAGAGAAAAAAAATTTGAAACTTTTTTTTTCATAATTTATTATAAAGCACAATAAAGCGAAAAAAATAATATAGTTTGAAAGTACTTTGAAGCTGATGTGTTCAATAAAGCTATAATTGCATTTTTTTCCCAATTTTTTTAGTTGTTTAAATATAAGACATTAAAGTATATTTTAATATTTTTATACATATTTATTAGTTTGGGTTCCTCTTTTTGCCTATGTAAATTCCTTTAATCAATTTCTGCATAAACTTTCAAAACTATATTTTGATTGCGTAAATAAAAAAAATTCCATTTTTATGGAGATTTTTGCATATTGGAAAAGGAACACACTCTTAAAAGATTTCTTAAGATGACGAAATTAAAAAAAAATGTGTTGTTGTTTCAAAATCTTTGGCTGGACGAGTAGATGGGTTACATCCAGCCTGTAGGCCAGTTTTCTTATTACTGTCATGGAAAAAGCCTTTTCCATAGATATTATGACATTGTTTGGCAACTGAGCTTTTTAATTCCATTGAAAGAAGCTTATAACTAATTTCCCTCCAAATCTTTGTCACAGTAATATTACATGCAATTTGAACGAGAAATGTATTAAACTTGCAGTCAATAAGATTATAGTTGACTTATTGCACTTGTATTCGCTTAATATATTATTTTTTCAAAAAAATTAAGAGCTTAAATTGCATATATTTCTTCTCTCTCTCTAATTGAGATTTATTTGTGCTATATTGAAACGCTCTCTGTTCATGAAAACTTTTATTTTCCATCTTTACTATTTTTTTCCAACCAAGTGTTATTTTTCTATAAAAATAATTTTTTCCATTTTTTTTTTCAAAATTTCTTCTACCATGATAGTCTTTTAAAAATTAAATACATTTCTTCCCTTTCGAGAATTTCGAAACTCAGAGAGAGCTATTCCTTATATTTCAAATCCTTTTATTTTCCCTTTCTTTGCCTTAGCACTAGCACAGTTGTTAAAACTCCAACTGAATTTTCGTCAGCTTGAAAGCAAATCCTTTGTAACCACTTCCACAATACTCTCTTTGAAAAATCCTCGAAAGAACAAATCACATTTATCGTTTCGCATTGTGTGTCACAATTTCTTCTGCATTCCTTACATATTCTCCAACGAATGCTAACCCACCTGATACCCAGGTGTGTTCCGAATCAACTACCCCACACAATAGTAAAATAGACTTCTAAGTCATGTCTTGAAAATAAAGATCATTAATAATACAGAGTTCGCTCTTGAAGATAGACTGTAGTAAGAGATCATTTGTTACAACGATTTGTCTACACTTCTGGCTTTACACTAGAGGTGGAGACCCATTCAGCTTATTGGTATTAACTGATAAGTTATGATCTTTTGCACCACCCCTCTGAGAAAAGTGGGTTGAGAGTAACCACGTGCGGGAGAGTAATTTATAAACCGAAATGAATGATGTTTGCTTTCCCTACTACACAGGCGGTCTATTAAGAGTCATAAATTGGCGGGTAGTTGAGCTGATTTATCAATTCCCTTTCGCTTGAACAGTTTTTCAATGGACCAGAAAGTTCATTTGGTCTTCAAAGAGTTGTGGGGAAAGAACAAAAGGTTTCTTTTATATTCTTAACCTAAGAATTTAGCATTTTTTTTAGCCAGTTGGAGATGTGGTTTCTCTCAATTTGTTTAAAATTTTAATTTGGTCAAAATGCGTATCGACTGAAAATTATAAGTTTGAAGTGGTTGATAATTTTGCCTATTTGGGCTCAAACTTTAGCATTTTAAACGACATTGGTGCTGAAATTAAAAGACGTAGTATTGCTGCAAATCGATGTCATCATGGTCAATGAGCTTTCTTTGAGTCAAAATTGATTAAAAGACATAAAAATTACACTATATAAGACAATAATCAGACCCGTATTTACCTATGGATCTGAAACTTGAACTTTGACTAAATCACAGACTGAACAGCTAACCATTTTTGAGCAAAAATTTCTTAGATATATCTTTGGTGTTGTGAATAAGAATGGATTGTGGAGAAAACGCCATAATTTTGAATTATATAAGCTATTTAAGGAAACAGATGTCATTAAATCCATCAAGAGTGGTCCTTTGAGGTTGACCGACCACATCTGCCGTATGGACTCCTCATCCTTGACGTTCAAGTTTCAATTACAAACCTATTGGAAATAGAACTAGGGGTAGGCCCAAATTGAGATGGGCGGATTGTGTGAAGGACGATTTTAAAGTCTTAAGAGTGACTCATTGGAGAACTATTGCTAAGCGGAGATGGGAATGGAAGACGGCTCTTGAGAAGGCCTTGGCCCACCCATTGCTGTTGTGTCAATAGAAAAAGAAAATGCGTATCAAATATTATTCCTTTTGTATGCATATTGGATCCACTTAAAATATTGTTCAGCATTCTTAATCATCTGCTATTACTAGAAACAAAATAGGTTATGATTAAACATGAAGAGTAAGTATCCAGATTGATATAAGTATGACCAAAAGTCATTGAAATATTTAATTCTCATTAATTACGTTTTGAATAGAAAAATAAGAGAGAGATTGGCTTAAATGTTTTAAAAATTTACTTTTGTTTTAATATGCGTGCCATTATTTTTTGAAGATTTGTTACTTTGACATAAGCAAAAAGTCCCTACGTAAAATAATTGTCTCATTTTTAGTAATTTAATAATAAAAAAAACTTTTAATAGGTTCTTATACTATATACTGTAACTTAAATTAATGGATATTGCTCGAATTTGAAAATAAACTAACGTAATATTTCTTTCACTGATATAAAAACTATTTTTGATACGGTATAGAGCTATTAGGAAGATGTTTTATCGGGAGTACACACTTTTAAATAAGTTCATTGGAATAAATGATGTATAACATGTTTATAATATTTATCAAATGTTTAATTTAAGCTTGCATGCTTGTTATTGAATAAAACTCTAAGTTTGAAGAAAAACTTTTTTGCTTATGGAAATGCATAAAAACTGCTTTCCAATCAAAAATCTATTTCAGAAATACTTCTGAAAAACAAAAACTTACAATTTTAATCATATTTGTAACGTGTAGCACAAAAAATTAAGAGATTTTTTTTTTGAAGAAATTATCTCCGTTACTATGTCGTAGAGCAAAAATAGATGAAGCCACAAAATTCTTTCCATATCATAATTCTAATGCATCAGTCAAGATGACACATCTTTCCCATGTGTGCTACTCCTCCACTTCCCCTAAATATTTACCACTTCAATCTCATGAGTACAGCGTCACTGACAGGCATTTAATGTTAAGCTCTCGACGGATTGATAGTCACAGACATATCTCTGTGTGAGATCTCATTGGTCTAACCCAGCCCCTTAATCCATTTTGCTCAAATAGCTGATTCATTTCTGAAGCTTGATCCCAGCAAAACATAGCTCAAATCCAAGATGAAACCACGCCCTTATGTCTTGCGATGAAAACTTTGACCCGACACCCATTGAATCTCTGCAAGACCTCCCAGCTAGAGGCATTAGCATACAGATACATTAAATAAATGAATAAACAATTTATAAATTCAGATTGGTTCGACAGACTTCATGAAGGTTAATCACTTACAAGTTAAATTAAGGTATCCGACTACGTTCGGAACCATGATTTTAAAAAGGCGCATACATGGATAATTTTCATGATATTTAGTGTCACTTAGATTAGAATACATGTATAAAATTGTCTTAAGGACATTTTGACAAAAAAAATTATTTAAATACAATATTTCGGCAAAAAATTAACTTAGAATAATTTTTTTCCCAAACGTTCTCGTTTTGTGCAAAAAGCTTCTATTAGAATAATATTTTGCCTGTATATAGCTCAGAACTCTGTACAGAGGCTCAACTAGAATTTTTGAAATATATAACTTAGAAGTGGGTTTATTCATATTTTACGACAACAGAGGGGAGAAATTTTTTAGAAAAAAACGCCAATAATTATTTAAATTGGTGGTAACTCTAAAAATAATGTGAATTTTTCAAAAATTCTAGTTGAGCCTCTGTAGAGAGATCTGAGCTTTATACAGGCAAAATATTATTATAATAGAAGCATTTTTTACAAAAGGAGAACATTTAGAAAAAAAATTATTCTAAGTTAATTTTTTTGCCAAAATATTGTATTTAAATAATTTTTTTTGTTAAAATGTCCTTAAAATTATTTTATAAATATATTCTAATCTAAGTGACACTAAATATCATGACAATTATCCATTTATACGCTTTTTTAAAATCACGGTTCCGAACGTAGTCGGATACCTTAAAAGTATGTATATACAAACCAAAATATTTGAGTAGTTTGTGAAGCTTACGCTTATATAAATAGAGCGAGTAAATTAACTGGAAATCTCGGGATTTAACAGAAAAAGCGTCAAAAGAAGTTAGTTCTTTCCATCTGCTTCTCTCTGCCTTTTGGACTTCTTTATTTCTTAATGCACCAGGTCTGGTTTGCGAAGAACTTTTAAGGCTTTGTCTCCTTTCTCGTCCGTACTTCAATACACCTCGTTAGTGTCGTTAAGCTACTCATTCTGTAACAAGATTACCCATCTGAAAACACAAAGAGCAGAAGCTTAAATTCTTGGCTGATAGCAACCGGATTCGGTTTGACGAGGGTGGGTAAGTGTACTTACTTAACAGTAAAAGACTTAACTCATGAAAGTATTCATTTTGTTGTACTTTTGTTGCTTATTGAAATCAGCGCCACTTGCTAGAAGCTGTTATGTAGATATGACAATGTATGTGCTTTAAATAGAAAAGATACATTGACCTTTCCTTTTTTTTCTGAAAGAATTTTTTTTCACGCTCAAAACCTAATAGTATTTTATCTAGATAAATAAGATGAACTTTCATATGCTCACTTTGAAAAGTATTAGCTTGGATTTTGCAGCAATTGATAAAAAAAAAATCCAATTTAGGCTAATCATGGCTGCGAAAATATTTGAACTGCATAATAATTGGGGAGAAGTTGTATATGAATGTGTCAGTAGTAGTCTTTTCGAAATGTTTCACTCGTGAAATGAGAAAAGATATTAAAATATAATTACTGTGTGACAAGAGTGTAATGAGAAAATATATTTAAATACAACTAGTGTAATGAGAAAAGATTTTTAAGTAGAAATAGTGTAATGAGAGTGAAATGAGAAAAAGGTATTTAAACACAACTTATGTAATAAGAATGGAAAGAGAGAAAAGGGTATTTAAATACAGCTAATTTAATATGAGTGAAATGGGAAAAGATATTTAAATACAACTATTGTAATAAGACCGTAATGAGAAAAGATATTTAAATACAACTAGTGCAATGAGAGTGAAATAAAAAATATATTTAAATACAACTATAATGAGAGTGTAATGAGCTATGGTATTTAAATACAACTAGTGTAATGAGCAAAGATGTAGTGTAATAGTATAAAGTGTAATAGT
>BMAV01013158.1:246671-269948 GCA_019973955.1 Trichonephila inaurata madagascariensis
CCCCCCCCCCCCGGGTCGAAAGTCCACTATTCTCGTATCATTCTCCAGTACGCCGCCCAACACATTCATTTGATTTTGTTGATTTTCGGGAACAAAAAGCATTAAAAAATTAATTATTGAATGAATAATATTAGCATTAATTAATAAAATTAATTATTAATAACAAATACTTAATTAAACTTTACGTATTATATGCATAGGATTATAATCAATCGAAAAAAATCAAGGGTTTTTTTTGGGGGGAGGGGGGAGTCCGGACCCGAGAACCCCTTTGTGTGTGCCACTGCAAAGAAATGATTGTAAAATGCAGTTAAGAGATAAAAAAAATATTAAAAGATCAAATATAAAGATAAATAATAGAAAAGAGATGCTAAAATACATTAGTAAAGAAAGAAACACACATTCTGAATTACTGATGTGCTGGATTTATCTAATCAATTCGTATATGGTATTTATTATTATGATCAGTCAGCATAGCCTAAGAAATATCTGATGCACAAAATATTTAAGCGTTTATTGATACGTCATACATTTAGTATATGAATACATAAAATAAACAATCCTTCAAGAACAAGATTCCGAAGAGTTTTTCCATACGTAATTCGAAATTGTCTTTCAGTCTAATAGGCTTTATTCTTCTAAAAACATTTTAACTGGTTCTTTAATTTGCTCGAACGTCTACGTCCTTCTTCGGCATTAAACAGAATTACAAACTTTAATCCTTTTAAAGCCTTGCAGTTCCACCGCGCTTGAACTTGTGCACTTAACAAAACAAGGCAAATTATGCTGATCCTCTATCACTACGCCTGCCAAGCAGAGATGAGATTGCCGTCAATCAGAATACCTCGTAATCTGAGACTGGATTTTAGTTATCGACGCCTATAAAATGTTCTGGGAGAGAAAAAAAAAGTTATTGTTATTATTTCTTCCAACTTAAAATGATCCAATGAAGCGTTGGCACTAATTCATCATGTGATGATTTATAACCTTTTCATAAGTATACTTTCCCGAGAACAATAGAGTTTAAAAGAATCTTTTTATAAGAATTTTCTAACTGTTGATGATTATGACATTCGTGTAAATGAAATTTAATAGAAATAATCCCTTTTCAATGTTTTAAATAATTAAAACTTATTACACAGTTAAAATTAATAACCTCCCCTTATTTTTGTAATTTTAAATATATATATATTTTACTTTTTAATAAAACTATAATAAAAAGAAAAAAAATTGCAATTTGTTTTCATTATTATTTTTTTAAATACTGACTAGCAGAAATTATTTAGTTTAAAATCAGCAATAAAATAATTTAGCACAGGCTCAACATTTATTAAATAATGTTTTTAAATTCTTTTCTTAAGAGATTTAGTAATGTCGATAAAGTTTTAAAAGTTTAAAAAAATAGATGATTTACAATACGATAAGCTATAATTTGACAAACAACATTTTTATTGTATTTCTGTTACGTATTTTAGTTTGTTATTAAACTCTTTTTTAATTATTTATTATTTTTTTTTACTTATTTTACTTAGTTATTAAACTTTTTTTCTTTATTCTACTTAGTTAATAAACTTGTTACTTTTTTATTTAGTTATTTACTTATTATTAAACTTGTTACTTTTTTACTTAATTGTTTACTTAGTTATTAAACTTGTTACTTATTTTACTTAGCTATTAACTTACTTACTAAACTTTTCCACTTATTTTACTTTTATAAACTTTTAGTTGTTAAATTTTTTGCTTATATGATTATATTAAACTCGTTACTTATTTTACTTAGTTTTTAAACTTTTTGTTTAATTATTAAACTCGTTACTTATTTTACTTAGTTGTTAAACTTTTTGTGCTTAATTATTAAACTTGCATCTTATTTTACTTAGTTGTTAAACTTTTTGTGCTTAATTATTAAACCTGCATCTTATTTTACTTAGTTACTAAGCTTTCCCGAAAAATTCTGATTTATGAAAGCTGTCTTTATTATTTTTTTTCACGTATCAAAATATAAATTTTAAATGTTTCTTTCATTTTACACTTTCCTTTTCATAAAATATTTCACGCATTTGTCTATGGATTCTTTTTTTTCCTGCTTCTTCTTTAATTACGAAGTGTGAAAATATTTATTTTTCAAACATTTGATTTTACAAGTATCTGCCATACAAAAGCCTTTTTAAAACCTTCCAAAAAAAACATTTTCAATATGTGCGTATTGTATATCAAATAAATATTATCATATCGTAAGATGAAATAGAGTATGAAAATACCGAATGCACCATACATTCATTAAAGAAAAAAAAAAAGACTAAATAACCTCATTCCGTTAGCAAATGAGAAAAGCCGCCGTATCCTTTAATCAAAAGTTCTTTCACATTGAATTAGTTAGCGCTTGCAAATGCAATTTAAAATCATTTCGAACCAATATTCTTCCGACGGGAAACATTACACCTTTACTGACTCCAGCGGCCTCCCCCACTTCTATGTAATTGATTACCCAATCACTTACTACCTGCTTGCAGTTCCTCATTACCGGAGTTCCCACCTTCCCAGTATACTAGCCGCGCCGTTGGAAGACAGGAATGTGTTATTTTATGTATATCTTCTACCATTAAGAAAATTATTAATATCCTGCTGGGAGATTGAGTCTGGGTAGTAAAAATAAAATAGACGTGCCTTTCATAGACACGTTTCACGACAGCGGACGTTCTCTGAATATTGAGGTAGTAACAGTGAAAAGTCACTTAAAGTTATTATTCTGGGGATACGTCTGCATTATTAGCACGCAGACACATGAACTGGTACACGATGGTTTATTAGATGGTTTATGCTGGACACAAAAGTGTGTTTTTTACCGTGTGCTTCATTATCTATGTATTAACTTTTTTGTTGGTTATTTTTTATCTTGCTAAATTGTGAGTGACTCGTGTTTTTCATGAAATTAGTTAAGTGTAAGTGATTGACGTATTGTATGGGAGATGAAAACTGAGTAGCAGTCAGGATGCTTTAAAAGTCTGACATGGTTGGTTATTTGTTTAATACACCGATTGCATAATGAGCTTGCAGAATATTAGAAGAAATGTGTAAAGTGAATATTTACATTAATTTTATTAAGAGTCAGTTCTTCATTATTAAAAAAGATAAAAAAACAGGTTTATATATAATATCTTAAGAGAATATATTGTAGTATAATATCTTATGTATAATTTTGTAGAAAATGCACGCATCACACACACAATTTTGACAGGTTATATTTAATAACACTCATATAATTATTTAGAAAATGTTATTTATCTACAGAAAGATATTTTAACTATACTGAAGTCTTCGATTGAAATAATAAGAAGAGTATTAATGGGTTAAGATTAATATATTAATTATAATACTTTAAGGGATTATTATAATGAACAATATGAACACTAAATTTTTCCTCTGTAAAAAAATAATAAAATATATCGTCTCTCTTAACCCTTTAACAAAGCCAAAATACACTTTTCTGTGATAAAGTACTTGATAAAAGTAATGTTCTTATCCCCTATAAACATTATTTAGTCACAAAAAAATATCTGATCAAGGGTTTTTTTCCTGGGTGGTGGCTAGACGTTATAGCCACTGCGCACTTAGGACATTTAACTTACTTTTCAGGACAGAAATAATGAATCATATTACAATAAACTTTTTATGAAAAATTGGCATTTATGTAATAACTATTTCAATAACAATTAAATACAAAGTATAAGTGTAATTAAATAATAATAGAATAATTGTACAACATAGAATACTTACTAAGAATATATATATAGAATACTTAGAATATACATTGAAATTTTTAATATCCACATTTTATATTTTTAGTTTTAGTATAAAAGGTTATAAATAAAGTAATATTTTTGAGAATTTAAATTAGTAATTTCACAAATTTGATGAATTATTTATACTGTGGAACTTTATAATATGCAAACGTTCTTTCCGAGCAGAAAAGCTGTAATGAAAAATTTTCGAACCTGAGAACCTTGTACCACATATAGTAAACAAGGTTTGTTTATATTTCCGACCCCCAACATTCTCACATGATTCTATGTGTGAAGGAAAGCGAAAATTTCTAGGTCATTTTACTGTTCTATGAGGGCAGTGGATAGAGCCTCCACACACAGCCACATATAAAAGCTTTCCAAAAACCTAAATAAAACTTTTTTTTTAATTGCAAATTTGCTTAATTCATTCAGATGAGAGAAAAGTATACTTAAGACATGTCGAAATTTTTTTCAAAGATGAGAAATTTTATTTATGGTAATCAAAATACAATTTGTAGATTTACACCGAGAAACACTGTTTTTAACTACCCATCAGGGGACATAAAATCCAAAAAAAAAAGGTATCTTCCTGCCATCTGTACTGATTTTTATGTGTTTTAGCTTCAATTAACTCATGTGGATGGACTAAATATCCATCACCCGCTTGGAGAAAATTTTTTTAATATGTGGCTAGATGAATTAGCCACTGCCCGCTAAAGGGTTATGGAGATATATTAACAATTTATACGATATCTTTTTGATTCAATATGATTTTCAAAATATTTTTGGTTGCCTTTTATGCATATGTGTTATTTAAAACAGTTTTGGGGCTCAAAATATCACAAAAATCAATCATTTAATACTTTAAAGGAAAAATTTAAAAATGCATGAAAGGATTTTAAAATGCTACTCTTCCTACAATAATTGTACACATATGAAATTTGATTTACAAGTATGTCAAACTATGTACACCAAAAGTTGATGTAGGTTTTGTGATAATATGATTGATATTCATAAAATACTTTTTTATGAATGTTTATTGAAAATTCCTTAAAAAATTAATAAATTCTAAAGTATACTATTTTAAAAAAAATAAGTACTGTTTTGATTAAAAAATGCATCCAACTTTTGTTACATGTATTAAAATCAAAGCATTTAGCACGACTGAAAAAAAAAGTCTTTACATTTTAAAGGAAGATAAACTGCTTATTTTTTCTTTCTGAGATAAACCAGTTAAAAAAAAATGTTCGCCATTAGGATGTGAATAAGAACGAACATAAAAGTTCTGAGGTTTTTTTTTAACTTAGAGCTTTAATTTTTGTGAGATTATAGAAAATATATAAAAAATAATTTAGGCTAAGAAAAATTTAATTTTTTACTGATATTTGTCAATTGAATCGTACTGTGCCCCTTTAAATTCTGGTTTTAATGGTTTTAATTCTGTAGTTAAATTCTCATTTGGCTCAAAACTAATATTTTTTTTAATTAAATGAGAATTCTAAAATATCTTTTCACGAATCTATGCTGAATTTATTTCAATTTTCAGGAAATCCTTCTAACGAGTTAACCATATTGCATATATTTCACTTCAAACTTACAAAATAACCATGATTTCTTATAAAAAAATTTACTTTCGTGATTATTTTGACTAAACTTTATTCCATTAATGGTGATAACTTTCTTTTTCTTTTTTTCAGCTGTAAAGACTGACTACAACGGTTACAATTCTTCGACGCCAAATGGGAACGATCCCAGCGGTGGTCCTGGAACCGGTAGAACTAACTTCACCACAAAACAGCTGACAGAATTAGAAAAGGAATTTCACTACAGCAAATACCTCAGTCGGGCGAAGCGAATTGAAATCGCCACAGTATTGCACCTAAACGAGACACAAGTAAAAATATGGTTTCAAAATAGAAGAATGAAGCAAAAGAAACGAATGAAGGAAGGTCTCATACCGACTGATCCACCAAGTTCTGGCGGGGAGACTGGCTCCTCACCTCCTGTTTGTCCTATTGGCTCTGTCACTGGCACAGCACCTGTAAGCTCACCAAACACTGTTCCTCCAAGCTCTGTCGTAGTAAGTGGACAACTCACACCACCAGATTCTAAGTCAGTGACATTAGCAAATTAGTGCAATTGCTAAAATGTATCACTCGAAAGCAAGTCATGAATGCTCAAAAGAGGTGTTTGTGTCCTCTTGCACTTCATCTCATAAGTGAACACCCACAGAGACTGGAATTCTCGTAGTTTTCAACCAACTGACTCTTGTTTCGCTGTAGGAACGTTCATTAATAATGCTGGACTATTTGAGCACCGTAGTGACATTAAAATCAATTTTTTGAGATGTGTAAAAATGTGGTGCTTGGCTTAACATCCAATTAAATGACTAAGAAATGTCAAAAGGATGGGAAAAACGGAGATGTGATAATTTATCACGCTCAGGGGAGTTTGAAATGGATATATATCAAACAGTTTCCCGTAGTTTGTTTACTGTTTCTTTCGAATATTTTTTTTTCGAACAGCTTTAATTAATCTTTTGTTCCAACTGAATCCCTCGTCTTTTTTTTTTTTTCTTCTTTTTTTGAAAAGCAGGCATGCCTTTTTTTGAATTTTTTCAACTTTGGAAGCTTTTTGTTTCTTCCAAACTGTTATGGTTATGTTACTGATAGCACTATGGTCCTCACACGGGATCTTAAACAAGTTTCCATTTCCCCTTAGGATTTGATAGAAGGACTTCACCATGGGCTTAAAACTGCAAAAAAATTAATATTTTATCCTCATTAACAATGACTAGTAAATTGCATCTCGTATTTCCTTTCTTATAAATGCACGCGATAAATTACAATAGTATCAATTGTATCTGCTATTATGAACACCACAAAAAATGTTGTACAACGTTTATACAATAACATGAACAACAATTTTTCGTTGACTCGTTTTTAGTAAGGGAAGTTTTAATCGAAATTATGTATATATACATATAATTTCGAATATTAACATTTATTTAGATATTAGCATTATTTTTTTTTATTTATCCTAATTTAAAGCTCTAAAAAAAGTGTCACACATATTTCTGCACCACATATTTTACCTGGTTGATTGTTTTTAAAATTAGTGAATAGTTTCTTTTGTAATTGTACTTTATGTATATACGTGTATCATGCATATGCATAAGGGAAAAAGATGTCAATGTGAGAAGACGTTCATGGTCTTCACCTTACAGATGAATGGGTTCATGGAATAAAAAAAAGTCTTAGAATCCAATAATACTGACAAACCTCTGATATCATAAAAAGCTTGATTTATTTTTTGGTTTGTCATTCGCTAATCAGTTTTTAAATACTGGAATTTTAGAATTTAAGATGCAGAGAGGAGACATCGAAGTGTTTTTACACAATTACCGTGCAGTGAAGATTAAAATATGTCGACACAATTGTTAAAACCGTACTATAGATCGTAAAATTTTCCATAAAATAATTTTGATAATTTTCAGACGGCAAAAACGTACTGCTCATTGGTCTTTCAATTTTAAAATATGAATTTTTTAAAAAAATTGCTGTCTAAAGCTTTATAACGTTTATCATCAGAAAATTATAATATTTTCTTTCAATTAAATAAAAATAATACTGTACTTTTAACAAAAAAAAAAACCCTTTTTGTTACCCAAAGGTATATTAGCCATTTGTTTTAAACTAAATTTCAAATGAAAACTAATTAAGATAAAATTTATGTTATTTGTGCTGAATTAAGTGCGGTAAAAATGTACGCAACCGAAAGCAATGCATCCATTTATTGAATTTTGTTCAGAAAATACTCTAGATATTGATTGATAACAACATCCTTGTAAAATATTTGAAAGTGTAAATATTTCTATAAGTATTATAACTAATTTAAATTTTGTTCTAATTCTTCATGTAAACATTGTTAAGTTTCAAACTGTTTATGAATTAATGTCCTATTAGAAGTTTCACTTAAATGTTAAGATATAAAACTCTTAAGTATGGGATAAAATAAATGCCTAAAACAAAGGTATATTCATTAAATTTATTTCACACACATATACTGAAATTATAATAAAAACATTTTGAAAGTTTAATGCTAAGGGTTTGAATTCTTTTTACTTCTAATATCCATCGAGATATTTTAGAACAGAATTCGAAAAGATACTTGAAATATGTATCTAAAAAATCTACATTAAAATATGATACAACGGGCATTCTAACAAGGTGCAATACTTTTTAGAACATTCACAACCTCCTTTTTATTTAAAACATTTGTATGGTTTACTTTAGAATCAATTTGGCGTTTCAAATAAACATGAATCATTTTATGATGTGTATATTAATAGACAGAAAGTAGATTTCGCAATATTATAAGGATAAATATTGTTGATTGTTGATTATTAAAATATAAAACTGCTTTGTTTTTGTTATAATATGAAAAAAAATCGATACTCATTAAAGTCTTTCATTGTTCGATTTGATAATCTTAAGAAAAGCATAACTTTTTCTAGAAAGAAAAAAATGTGCAGAGAATTTTACTTTTCTTTGTGATCACTTTATATAAAATCTTTTAAAAATATTTACGAATAATCATTTGTTTTCCATTTCCTTTATTTTTTATCAAAAAATGAAACAATCCAAAATCCGAACAATTTGTTGAGTACAATTTTGTAAGCCACCGACATCTTTTCATGCTTTAAAAGTTATTTTCAACTTTCGAAGTACTAAAAATGTGTCCTCTATGTTGTTGAAAATATTTTTCCTTTAGAAATGAAAAATGGGAAAAAATTGAAAATTAAATTTTTTGTTATAATTTGCACAGTTGTCCAAAATAGAACAATAAAGCAGAAGAGAAGATTATAGGAGGGAAAAATATTTTCTATCTATTTTTCTGCAATACAATTGTTGAAAATGTTCTTTGCAGGGAACCACTTGATGGATCGATTTTTGTTTTCAGAATTTCAAAAATTACCTATGCGGAAAAGATGCTGTATGGTAATAGATACATGAAAAAATAAAATAAAGTAATTTTTATGTTAAGTACCGCCACAAGAAGGATGAAGTTTACATATATTCGAGCTTTTTTTATGGTAAAGAAGTCAAAATAATTTTTGTTAAATAAAAACAAGCATTTTAAAACTTTTTAACATTTATTGTGATGAGAGAACACCTATTAAATAGTTACCAGAAAAAACAGAGGTACATTTAACAGCTTCTTTAGTATTAAATTTTAAAAAAATCTACTGTCCAAATTACAGCGTACGACAAAGGGGAAAATGGAAAAAAAATTCGATCGTGGTCTGATTCCATGGTGCGGGGAGAAAGAGCTAGGGTTATGAAATGTTGTATAAATTAGATTAAAATATTCACTTTTCAGCACTCATTAGTAATAACCATCGTTTTTAGCTATTTATATTGTGGAAAAATAATTTTATTTTGAGTCTAGAATAACCTAACCAAAATGAAGTCTTTTTACATTTTTCCGGAAATCAATCCCTTTGTGGCAATATTAAATTTTGAACTTTTTTTAAAATTATATTTTCTCCTAATCGTCATATTATAGGACATCTTTTCCGCATGGGTAGGTTATGGTTAATAATTTTTTCCCTTCGTATAACCACAATCCATCCCATTGTAATCTCATTGTCATATATTTTTGGAGCCCCGTTTTCTTTTCCAATAGAATTCTAAGAAATATTATTTAGTTTAAGTAAATACCCCCCCTCCTACCACCTCCTTAATTTGTTACTATAATTTGAATTGCTCTGGAGAATTTTAAGAGGATAGCAATGTTTTACATTTTCCCTTTATTTACCCAAAGAAAATTGCAGTAATATATTCTGTAATTTGAAGCTTTTTCACAGCTCTGATCGATTCTATGTTTGCTAAACATGCTTTCTTTGCATAAGCAAAATAAATATGCATTCAAGTATTACGAATCCGAATTATGTACATAGATTTTTTATGTGTTATTGTTATGTAAATACTTTTTTACTGTTTCATTTGAAATTAAAGTGGCTGATGAAAATACCATAATTATGCTTCTATGGAAGCATTCAGAAAGTTGGTCAATCAAAAATAAAGAAATCAGTGTACATAACACTTCACTTTTAAGTTTTAACAATTTAATTTATCAATTTATGTTGAATTATAAAAGGCTCTTGCAAAATAAGGCGATATGATATCGGTCACTTTAAAAGAGTGTTTTGGAATTTAAATTATTCGTAAAACTAAATAGTCACTAATTGTACAATTTATTCAAATAAATGTACGAGTTTATTTTGTGTGAGAATTTTTTCTGTATTGATGTTTAGTTTTTGATTATGTGTGAAAATTTGTTTGGATTTTGATGTATTTTAATGAAGAAGTACTTGGAATTTTCAAATAAATGGTATCATACAAATAAACCATAAAACATCATACCTTTCATTGCATTGTGTTTGTAGCATCTACACTTCTGTTGCTAAGCAATTTAGAAACAAGATTCATTATTAGTAAACATTAAAAAAATTTAACTAAAATTTAAAATTTCGAGTGATGTTCAAAGTATTTTGTTGAGGCAATTATTTTTAATCAAAATATTTCTAAGTTAATCATTTATTATTAAATAAAATCAAGGAATTTGCAATTTTTCAGAAATTGAAGAACACAGTTAAAAGGAGAATAAAGTGAATTTTTATGAGAGCAAGGATATACTTTCCTCCAAAATAACTAAAAAGATATCTAATTTTGAATGTATAGCGATACCAAATGATTTAAGTGTGTTAAAATAAGTTTAACACGAATTTTTGACAAGTTTGAACAGAAAGCTTTTCCTATTGTATTCATAACTTCTTTTTTTTTTTTTTTTTTACTAGATTTTTTCTTAAGATCTTTATGATCCTTTTTGAAAAAAACTGAAATGATTATAGATACGTATTAATATTTTATTCATGTAGATTTTTCTTAGCAGTATTAAATTCGTATAATTTAATGTCATAATTAATTTTCATTTAAACTAACCTAAGGAAAACTAAGAATTACTAGTAATTTAGTTGCAATAATGTATTCTATTTTTTTATCTGTGGTTAAGGATCAGTTTTTCCAAATACTACAGATATAATTAATTGGGAATTCATTTTCGCGTTTTAGAAGAAAATTCTTTGTAGGAATAAAAATTATAAAAAATCTAACTTTCTAAACAAAATTCGTACTTTTTTAATCATTTTATGCTTATATTAATACAAAGAAAGTATATTGTGTTTGAAATGCTTATAATTTCGTTTGACTTTACACAGAAAGAAGAGAGAAAAGAAATTTTATTTTATGATACAACATGTATTGCCATCAAAGGGGATAGAAATGTAGATGCTTTAAACAAAAAATAAAAGCTTCATGTGAATGTTTTTCGTTTGCTTTAAACATATTGTAAAAAGTGTGCGAATGTTTATTGCACATTTTCTTGCTAAAATTAGCATTATTTGTCAATGTTTGTCTCATGAATAAGTCTTAAGAATTTGTCTTTCGCAGTTTGTTTCTAGAACAATATTTACCACTTGAAAGAGTAGTAATTTACTGTAACTGATTCAGTTTGTAAATGTTTATTCCCTGCTGCTAACTTACACCATTAAAAAAGTATTTTATTCCCTCCATACTTAACATGAAACCATTGTGAAAGCCTTATGCTATAGATTCTCATACTGGTATTTTCATGAAATAAAAACCGTTGCAATTGTTTTGTTAATGAATTTCTTAGTTGAAAATTTTTGCTCATAAAATACTACTACCTATCTTAAGTCAAATGGTGATAAACACTTTGGAAAAAATACTTACTTTATTTTTTTAATTGATGTTGTACACACCAGCAATTCTCAAACTGTGTGGTGCGACCCCCTAGGCATAACTCTACGTGGGGGTCGCGAGCATATCGAAAATTCGAAAATAAAAAATAGTTTTTAAAAATTATTAATTTACTGAAAGGAAACAAAACAAAATACATTCTAACCTAATAAAAATATACGTTGTATGTTTATTTCAATTAGCTTCAATTTAAACATTAGAAGGGAAAAGTAACATAATACTTATCCTATTACTTAAAAGTAACTTACTTAAAATATCTATTACTTAGAAGTAACTTACTTAAAATATCTATTACTTAAAAGTAACTTACTTAAAATATCTATTACTTGAAAGTAAGAAATCGGAAATGTAACACTTACCTTGATAATTTGTACCGTTTATAATTAATGTCGTACTGTAGATTTAGTGTCAAGGTACATTATTATTTCATTCCATACATTGCTATTGTATGGGGGGGGGGTGCGAAGAAAATTATGATTGAGAATTGGGTCACAAATATTGAAAGTTTGAAAAGCACTGGTATACATAATTATTATTGACAAGAAAAGAGTGAATTGTATTTACAAGACTACACCATTAGTTAAGACAGTTAATAGTTCTGACAAAGCACACTATGAGATAAAAACAATTTTTTTCACTTTAGCATACAAGGCTTCTTTCTTTTATATAATTCAACTTTCCTTTTTCTTTCTAAACATACAGAATAACAATTTAAATTTATTTATATATATTAAATTCTTATCAACAGGATAGAGAAGTTTCTCTAAAACTCTGAATTACATCGACATGTTCATTCAAAGCATTTTCATATAAACTAAGCCTCTTTTCAAAGCTTTTAGAATAGTATATTTAGTGAATTGAAAGAGTAAACAGAGGGGAAGAAAACACTGTTATTTATCTAAATTAAAGTTAATGATTTATTGAGGTATAAATTCAGAATCAAAGCCTAGAATTCATTAAGAACAACAGTCTTATTTAAATAAATAAACATTGTATGAACAGTTAATTATAAAAATAATATGAACATGTATATATTTCGTCTGCTATAATACGAAAAAATTAAACTTAATAAATGATTAATTCTTATCAGAAAGGAATTTTTGAAAAAAAAGACTTTATTACGGAAAGAAGTGTCTAAAGAAGAGAGATTGTAAATATTAATTAATACATCAAAAGGAAAAATTGCAGTTGTTGAAATCAATGACAATTTCAAACAATGCACAGTGAAAAAATATTATTTTTACAATAAGCAAATATATGATTTTTTTCTTTTTATTCATAATCTCAAATTTGAGAGAACTTCATAATTACAATAAGTAATGATCGTTTTTGCTTGCAAAACAAAAACAAACAAAAAATTTCTTTTCCTCTTATCAACACAATTATAAGCATGATACAAAACAACGAGATATAATAAATTATTCCAAAAATATAATGATTTATAATACTGTGAATTTTATTGATAAATTCAGAATTAAAAAAAAAACAATAATAATAATGTGTTGACAGCATTTTTCTTCTGAATTTTACAATCAATAACCAATGGAAGGGTTTTTTTTAGTGATCAAATTTAGAAGACCAAAACATTAAGAATAAAATTCTTAAAGCTTAAGAATCTGTGAGATAATACCTTTAGAATTTAAATACAATAAATGTAGAAAAAAGAGAAATAAAAATAAACGACGATCTTCTTACTATAATTAACAAAAACTACAACCTTTGTCCCACAATAATAGTAGCAGTTGATGAATTTAATTTGTCCCATATAATAGTAGCAAAAGAAAATAAATATAGAGCACAACATTTATTTCTAAAAAACTAGAATAAACTAAACAATACACAAATTTTAAAAATTTAACCTTATTTTTTTTTTATTTTGAGTATCCAAATACTTTCTGGATTTTTCAATAATTTTGTTACAGCAATTTAAACCTTGGCTGCGAAACTTTACTTTCCCTGTATTCTTTTTTGTGAGAAACTCGCTTAGAACTCGTTTTATGGATTTTTCGTATTTCAAAATCCGGAATAATTATAGTTTTGAGAAATTCAATACAGTGAGTTGAGATGCTGCCTCTTAGAGGAATATGTATAAGTTTTCCTTAATCTTTTCATTTAACTCCATAGTTCTGTTTTTTCAAAGGACCAACATAAGCATAAGATTTTCCTTAACAGTTATTTTTGGAATAACGTTTACAAATTCTTGATATAGTCCTTCCATTGTACCTAAATTGTTTTGCAGCTAACATAATTCCACATTTCTGCAACTTTTTGTTTTTATTTTGATGCATCAAGAACTGGACTATCGCAACTCAATCTTTGCTTGAAAGCTCTCTTTTTTTTCATCTTACTTTTACAAAAGGTTGATATCAAACTGAAATAAAGCAATTGATTTCGATCAGTGGAGGAAATTAGATGAACAGTTTTAATTCGTAATATATAGATTAACCTAAAAATTGAAATATGTGTCAAAACAAGCGCCACAAATGTCATGGAACATTGATTTAGATTGAAGGCTTTACAATTTTACACTGCAACATAACTTACAACTGCATTCGCCGTCAATTACCATTTTACTATTCAATTGCTGCAATTATTATATGGAATGGATACAGTTTTTAAAAGAAATTAAACAATTCAATGAAACTAAGGAATTTTAAAAATCATTTTCTTATAAGTCTCATAAAATGTATTGTGAGTAATGAGATCACATAAAATTTAAGAATTGCTGTCATAAGATTTAATGTATATAAAATTAACACAAAAAGCAATGATTTATTTGTTTGTTTATTTATAAGACATAAATTCCAAGTATCTATTGTTTTCGACGTCAGTGGCTATTGATTACAGTAAAAAGATAATTTCACAGTGACATTGAAATTAAACTTTTAAATCTCATAGAATTTTCAAAGTAACTGAGCATAATACAACATATCAGGAAGACTTTATTTATCTATTTATCTTTATTTTTATTTATGTATTTATTTTCCAAATTTTTTTATTAGAGACATGGAATTGGCTGAGTAAAATAATGGTTTAGTAAAGGAAGATAAAAAATTATACTAAATTGTGTAATATTTTTTCACAAGCTTTCATTGATTATCAATTCACGATGCTATATTTTTATTACAATTGTCAACTAAAGAACGCATAGAACAAATATACACACTTTTATCTGACGATTTTAAAAATAATAATTAAATATTATATCTATTATTCTCCAAATATGTGTGCGTGAATTACAGAATAAATTTTATTTAAATTTTATAAAAAAAAAAGTCTTTATTACTATCTAATACAAAATCGTCCACTCCAAACAGTCGTAAGAATTCAAATGGGTTAGAGTTTTTGGATAAGTGAAAGATATACACAAAATGTGTGTGTGTGTGTGTGTTTAATACATTTAGCTAAAATATACATTATGTTATTCTGCTTCATTTTAAGGGTTCTCATTTTAAGAAATATTTAATAATTTACCAATTTCCAGTTAATACAATAAAGTTTTAATTATTAAATTTGATTGTATTTTTTTAACAATATCAAGAAAATAACTATATGCCATTCAATACATTGGCACATACAGGAATTTTTCAAAGGGGTGGGGGACAGCATTGAAAGTTCCCCATTCTCGTATGATATTCCAATACACCACTAAACATATTCTTATGATTTTGTCAATTGTTGGGAACAATAAAAAATAAATTATTGAATAATTAACATTAATTAATAAAATAAATTATTAATAACAAATACTTAATTAAACTTAACATACTATATATAAGATTATAAATAATCTAAAAAAATCAAGGATGATAGGGGGGGTCCAGACCCGTAGACCCCCTTTTCCTTGTGTGCGTCACTGATCATATAACCTTGTCACAAAATTAAAAAAAAAAAAATCACTGATTTTCCTCAGAAATCATTTCAAGCACCTAAAATATTTTATTGATATATTTAGATGCATGATTTGCTCAACTTATGTTGCATATAAAATAAAATTATACACTTTAAGGTATCCGACTACATTCGGAACCATGATTTTAAAAAAGCACATAAATGTATAATTTTCATGATATTTAGTCTTACTTAGATTAGAATACATGTATAAAATTGTTTTAAGGACATTATGACAAAAAAAATTTATTTAAATACAATATTTTGGCAAAAAATTAACTTAGAATAACCTTTTTTCCGAATGTTCTCCTTTTGTAAAAAATGCTTCTATTGTATTAATATCTTGCCTGTATATAGCGCAGACCTCTGTACAGAGGCTCAACTATGATTTTTGAAAAATTCACAATATTTTAAGAGTTACAACCATTTGAAATAATTATCGGCATATTTTCTTAAAATTTCTCCCTTCTGTTTTCGTAAAACATGTATAAACCGACTTCCAAGTTATGCGTTTCAAAAATTCTAGTTGAGCCTCTGTACACAGGTCTGAGCTGAATACAGGTAAAATATTATTATAATAGAAGCATTTTTCATAAAAGGAGAATATTTTGAAAATGGGTCATTCTATGTTCATTTTTTGTCAAAATATTGTACTTAAATAATTTTTTATTGTAATACTATTCTTAACCCAATTTTATATACATTGTCTAATCTAAGTGACGCTAAATATCATAAATATTATCCATTTACACGCTTTTGCAAAATCACGGTTCCGAACGTAGTCGGATACCTTAACATATATAAACCACGCTTAAAGGCACCAATTTGATCTGAAATAACTGAACCTACAATGTCATTTTTTTATAGAACATTTTCTCAGAATGAGATTAACTTTTCTTCAACCCAAGACATCCCTAGTAGGAGAGTAAGCTAACTTATTATGTAAATCACGCACGCGTTAATGTGACGCAGTGTGTACTCGTTATCTTTCTTTATTCTCGTCGTGTGACGAGAAATTGCAAAAACGCACAGCTTCCTGCCGTATATCTCTAGAGGTGACGCGACTATCTGTGTCACCGTAAAAATGTGACTTGCTTGCTAATCAGCTTCAAGAACAGAATGAATGAAAGGTGCGAGGAACACATGGCAATAAAAACAAAAACGGATTCATAGTAAATTCAATGAGATCTATTTATAGAAAAATTTAATGATATTGTGAATATACTTGAAGTAAAGCTTAGGAAAAATCACATTTTGAAACAACCTAAGTACTTTTCCTTTAGAATGTAATTGAAAAATTTAACTCTTTAAGAAGACTTTTAGAGACTTTATTTAAATAATTATTTAAAAGATATGGTCAATAGAAAGAATTGTGAAACAAAGAACCTGACATGCCAGAAATGTAATCTTTGTTTTTCTGTGAAATATTTGTAAGCTACGTTACTACTTTTGATATAAATGGATATTATAAATGTTAGTGCATAAAATTCATAGTTATTTTAATATTACTATAGTTACGACGCTTAAATATATTATATAGTTCATCTCTTAAACACAATGAAAACTATTTAATTAACTGAATTAGATTACGAAAAAAAATGAATTTTGACGTTTGAATTACGTCACACTCCGAAGCAACATGAAGGCTATCAGTGACGCACCTCTTAAGGTATCCGACTACGTTCTGAACCATGATTTTGCACAAGTGAATAAATGGATAATTTTCATGATATTTAGTGTCACTTAGATTAGAACACATGTATACAATTTTTGAAATTGTAGACATGTGTAGAATTTTTGAAATATATAACTGAGAAGTGGGTTTATCCATATTTTACGACAACAGAGGGGAGCAATTTTAAGAAAAAAATGCCGATAATTATTTCATTTGGTTGTAACTCTAAAAATAACGTGAATTTTTCAAAACTCATAGTTGAGCCTCTGTAAAGAGGTCTGAGCTACATACAGGCAAAATATTATTATAATAGAAGCATTTTTCACAAAAGGAGAACATTTGGAAAAAAAATTATTCTAAGTTAATTTTTTGCCAAAATATTGTATTTAAACAATTTTTTTGTCAAAATGTCCTTAAAACAATTTTATACATGTAGTCTAATCTAAGTGACACTAAATATCATGAAAATTATCCATTTATGTGCTTTTCTAAAATCACGGTTCCGAACGTAGTCGGATACCTTAATGTTGAACTACGGTTAAGTGACGAGAACAATACCTGAGCTAGCCTCTTCTTCTTCTTTTACACCACACCAAGGGGAAAATTTTGAGCCTTGACAAATTTAACGTGCATTAGCCCCTCTACACAGCAAACCTTCAATGGCATTAGGTTTCAATCCCGCGACTCAACAATATCGGCCACGAGTTCACGATCATGACCACTAGTCTACCATGGTCACAGGTACATATATCGGAAAATAGTCACTCTCTAACGTATTAGAATTAATATTTATGTTGCTTAACACTCCAGAGATCTATCTATGGGTCATTTAAGAAATAAAAAAAGATTGAAAACATTTTATTTATCTCAGTACAATTATTATGAATCCAATCTACAGAATTTTCAGATTCAGTTCATGTGTTATTTTAATAGCTTTCAGAGAGATTTCCAATTTTCCGATGCTACGATAATGAAAGTTTTTTGTAACTACGTAAATTTTTAAAGATTGATCTTCACAGTATCGATTTTCAGAAAATTGGATTTCCAGTCTTTCATTTGTTGAAGATAAAAATTTCTAGACGTTTATTTTCTTTTCAATAAAATCCCTTTCAAAACATAATATTTTCTTGACTGAAAGAATAGTTTAATAGAAACCCCGAACCCTTAATCGTATTACCGCGCTTATAAAATAAGTTTTTCATAGTTTTTTTGACAAGCTTGACTCTCTGATTACATGACATAACAGCGCCCTCTCACATTTCCCTTTTCAATTATCTAAAAAGGACGCCCAATATCATAAATAATACCATGAAAAATTTTCACTAAGTGCCCTTTATGTCTTAATTTTCTAGGCTCTCTTTAGTCTATGATAACATTTTAAGGAAATTCATTCATAAATCCCGCATATCTACTTCTATTTATGGATGAATTTCTTTTTAGGAATATTAAACTTTACAGCACATTTTCTGCTGCTGTTCTATAATTACTATTGCCATACATCAGGGGTGGCCAACCCAAATGACCTTGTGGACCACTTCGGAAAAACATTATAATCTCGCTGGCCACACATAAAAATATGTACCTTTATGTCAGATTTGGAAACAAAAAAACATTTATTGGAGTGAAGATTTAAAACAGAATGAATTATTATTATTGTTTTCATTATTTTTCATGTATACAGACATAGATAATATAATAATTCAATGATCAAATAATGTTTAAAATAATACAGTTGCCATTTTCTTGAAAATTTCCGTGTTCCTTTTGAATTGATCTTTCGTTACTCATTGTTGAAGTTTGATTGTGCTGTCATTCGCAAACGATTAAGTATGCATTGCCCTTTATCTTAACCATCCTGAATATTTTTTTTTTAAACTTTAAAAAAACATCTCTGACTACCTCTTGCTCTTTGGGCACTCTAAACAGAAAAGGAGGAAGAGAAATGAAAGTCGCACACACAAAGAATCATGTACCATCCATAGAGTAAAGGATATGCGTAATGCAATTCGGAGAATTTATTAAAAAAGTAATTTATTATAGTAAACTCAAATGTAACTGTTTGAAAAAAGTATAAATCTATTTTAAGCTAAAGGACATTTCTATTATCAAAAAGGATTTATTTTAAAACAAGAACAGGTAATAGGCAAATATATTATAGATTTATATATATATATATATAAATTTCCTCTCAAATAAATTTCAAAATGAAAAAACTTTAATAACCTGATATTTAAAAAAAACTTTCAAAAGAATCGGGGGGCCGCAACTTACGTGCTGGTGGGCCGCGTGTTGGACACCCCCTTGCCATGCATTATTAAGGCAGTCTTCGGCTAATGTTAAAGAATAGGACCCGAATTTGGAACCTTTTTTAGATATAAAAGAAATGAAAAATTAATATGATATTCAGGCTTCACTATCCTTTAGAGTGCAGAATTTTTAATCATACATCCCATTTTTAACCAAGTTGATTCATTTTTTCTGGTATGAAATACGTTTCGTGTTTTTTCTCCTATATCGTAATGTTAAATGAGCTATCCATGCTGCAAGTATTCAAAAAAAAAAGATATATATTTTGAGATTTTTAAAAACACTATATTTGTCCAAATTTCCATGAAAATTGAGGTATTTTTCTGTTTCAAAATGTGCTTAGCGTTTAGTTCAAGCTCACGTACTTTTGCCGAAGACAGCCTTAAAATACAAGCATTGAAAAATTAACAAAAACGCAATTGAAATTAACAGTGATTCCTCTATTACTCTAGAATCTTAATCTCTTGTTCTAATTAAAAAAATGCTCCATTGTATTATAATAAACTACATGTACGCATTGCAGCGAATCTTATCAAAACTGATTAAGTTTTGATTTTCAAAAATATATTTTAGTACCCATGACTTGCATTAATTGATTGACTGATTAATTATTAACTTTTAGCTACAAATAAGCACGAGGGATATGGGTGACGAATGTCTTACGCTAGAACCTGGGTCAAGTGTAGAGTACATATCGCTCTCCAAACATCTACACCACTCCAACAAGAGGACTTTGAGCTCGATAGATTTAACGTACATCAGCCCTTCTACACGGAGTGTCTTTAGTTGTACTAGAACTCGCGTACGATTCGACAAAAGCACCCTTGAATTAGAAAGATCATTAAAACAAAATCACACTTCACATAAGGGATTCACACTCACCCACTTCGAAACAAATGTTTTCACATTGTGCCTGTGTATGTGTGTGTGTTTATTAGAAAAATAAAGTATGAAAGGCCTACTTATTTTTCTATGAGTCAAGATCATAAAAAAAACCCTGAATGATTAGGAGATTCAAAGTCAAAAATAGGGTGAGTGCGAGTTTATTAACCTCTCACTATAAAACAACACGAAAGCTATTGGCGACGAATCTCAGAATTTTGAGCCTTGGTCAAGTGTGACAATGGCGACAGTGAAAAAAAGGAGCCCTAGAAATCAAAGCGTTAAAAGCTGCAGTAGTTAAAAGTTGAATATATATGCATCCGAGCGAGCACGCGTGTGTGTCTAAATGTGTGTGTGTTCACGCATGCGTGGTCTACGTGCTTGTCTATGTGTGTGTGCTCGCGAGTGCGCATGCGTGAATGTGTGCGTTGTGTGTCAAAATTTTATCAATTTAAATAAAAGTGAGCTGAATAAATTGCATTTTGTATGAATATTTTGTCATTGTTCGAAACTTGTAGCCCTTCTCCTTATTTCGAGTGTTTAAATCCTTTTTGCGCTACAAAATTTGAATCGTACTTCAGTAGAATGACACATCACAAATATTGTGGCCACTTGAAATTCATTTTTGAGCAATGAAAAGATTTTGACAGAATAAGAAATTATTATTCTTGGTTTCTTATTCCTGAATTTATTAAAAATATATCTAGAGTAATGTAAATTTGTCCCAGGATAGGTTTTCCTTGGTTTTTGAATAAATCTGTAACACATGTTTACTGAGTATTACCTCCGTTTTTCTTCGACTAAAAATTCTGTTAACTTTAACAGATGTTATGCATTCGAGAGATTAAAGGCAAATTTCTTTTTGGAAACTCTATTCCCCAAATTCTCTAAAAAAAGAATACCTTCCTATTAAAATTAAAATTTTAAGAATTCTATGATATAAATAATGCCGATTCAAATAGTGATTTTAAAAAGTAAAGTAAAATAGTAATAAAGAGTAGATGTATTATCAGAGCAGAGAGGAGCAAAGCGGGAATTTAAATGAAAATATGCCCCTCTCTCTTTTAGAATAGGCAAATATTCTTGGGACCTTATATATTCAGCACTAGAATAAGACAATAAGAACACAGAAAACTCCTGATTTAAAAAAAGATACATTATGAAGATTAAAAACACAAATCTCTTCCAATGAAGCAGAAAGCGTAGCACCATTAAATATCCACCTCGTTTTCAATTATGGTACTTTTTTTCCCTGCTTTCTGCCAACATAAAAGTAATTACTGTTAAATGAATTGATTCAACATATGTTCTGCATGCATACAAGGAATCTTAATAGGGAGAGAAGATAATCAAGAATTAAAAAATTAAAATTCTCTTTGTATCTTATTTCTCAGCTGAATCAAGTCGGGCCTGTTTTTATGATTACCTACGTCCATTGATTGCGTGTTTTTTTTTTTTACAGTACTGACTTTTCAAATTGCTTTCTTCATATTCAATAAAGCCATAAATCTTAATTTTACCATGAAAAATTCAAATATTCATTAGAACCAGAGTATAATAAATTGTCTCTATAAATATAACTGGTTAATTTTTAAATATACGTATATCTCTTTTATTCTTTTGTTTTTTCTAGTGATCAATCTTATGCACTCAGCTGTTATCTATCATGATTTCTTTTTGTCTCTTAGAAACATATTTATAACGTTATCTACATTGAAATCTCAACATTACCATTAATTTTAATGTTTCCTAGAAAATGTCACTCGATTGTGTTTTGGGAAAACGACCCTATCTTATGAAGAATTTCCTTTATGGCTTCAGACTATGTTAGCTGTATACATCAAGTAAAATAACGAACATATGTAGTTTTTTCCAACGGGGTTGCATTTTAACAACTCAGCCTTTGCAGACATGGCTGATGGTCTCCCCAAATGGGAGAGCTATTTCATGGTGGCACCCTCTAGTGGCGGCCTCATTACCAAATTTAGAGGCTTGAATTAATAGTAAATAAATAGTAAATAAAAAGATCTAGAGAGAGAGAGAGAGAAAAAAGGTATAATTTTTTTTTTATATTTTAATTTTAGAGTATTATTCCCTCACTCCAAATTCAAAAATTTACCACTAAAATATAGCAAACTAAACTCTTTTGAGATATGAACAATGCAATCAATTTATGTTCTGAAACAATTAAAGGAGAGAATTCTGGACTTGAATAGATTTTGGAATAAAAAAGCTTTATCCAGCTCTGATTCTGAATCATTAGATAAGGATAACTGCATAATGCCTAAAATGCAAAAGGAAATGTTTTCTAATTATAATTTGAAAATTATTTTTTGTCTTGTAGTCAATGCTAAACTTCTTACTACTTATAATCAACAGAAAAAGAGCGTATGACACTTAACTGAAAAGCGGTCATTTATTTCCCAAAGTAGAAATAGGTATGTATAAAACATCAGTGTAGGTTTTTAATGTTAAAGTCAAAAAAATTACATAAAATAAGTCCGTCTACACATCAAGTAAATATTATTCTAAATTTTCTTTCGTGGCATTTAACATTTTAAGAGGCATTTATTACTTTTATTTACTTACAGCCTAATACTGTAAGTGAAGTATGATGTGTGAAATGGACTGAAGGTTTTAATATCACCGATATTTTTCCTTGGAGATTTGGCAAGCATTGAAGATAAAAAGAAATAGCACCGATGACCTAGCAAGGATGTGGAGGAAAAGGGAGAAGACAGTTCTCTGTCTCATACATTCCGCCAATTGGTCCCCATCTCTCGTCAAAACCCCGACACGAAATGACAGATCCAGGTTGCCAGATTAAAAAAAAAGATTCTTTTTTTCGCCAAATCCAGTTTTTCGAATGGACTGTTATTGGAAAAAGTTTGGC
>BMAV01013160.1:0-17186 GCA_019973955.1 Trichonephila inaurata madagascariensis
TGGAAAGGGTTGTCGTCCCGGTCGGTCCCCCAAAACCCTTTTCTAACAGCTGTACCGGGTTTGGAACGTTTTCCAAAGCCGCGAAACGACCCCTTTTTTGATTCCGAACTCTGCAGCTACACTGGTGACAGTACGCCCCTCCCCCAGTTTTCCGATCATTTTTCCCCGTGTGAAGTCGTCCAGGTGATTTCTTCTAGAAAATTTCAGGGAACGGCTCACTGGCATTTGCAGCGAATGTGTTGAATTGCGTCCCCTCCTTCATTTTATTCTGTTGACGGCCCCGGAATGGGTTTTGCGTACGCTCACATCGTTCTGACTTTTTTGTTCCTGATTTTTGCATCCCGCTGACGTTTCTATGACTTACCTGTTCACTGTACGATCTCCGACCTACTTTTTGCAATTTCATGGTTTTGCTAAATTTTTTACATTGTTTTTTTAAGTTTTGCACACCAGTTTTATAATAACATAGAACTTATCCTATTAACTACTAAACAAAAAAATTTTATCCTTTTAAACTACTATACTAACATAGAACTTATCCTATTAACTACTATACTAACATAGTACTTATCCTATTACTTAAAAGTAACTTTCTTAAAATATCTATTACTTAAAAGTAACAAATACAAAATTTAATATTTATCTCGATAATTAGCAAAGTTTATAATTAAGGTTGTATCGTAGCTTTAGTTTCAAAATATATTATTATTGCATTCTATACATTACTATTGTATGTAGGGGGACGCGATGAAAATTATGATTTAAAGAAAAGAGTTGCAAATAAAACGGTAAAGTCCCGATGGATTTTAACCCTTTGTCTCCGACGGGGAAATTTATAAGGCCCCCTTTTAAAAAATAACATGAAAAACCCTTTCTCGAATATTCTGACGATACTTGCGGAAAAATCTTTTCCCCCTTTCCCAAGGTATATGGCAGCACGGGTTCTATGATGAGAATTTTATCGGGGAAGGCGAATAATTTTAAAGCAGAAGCATTTTCAACTTAATTTTTGGGCGGGAAGGGCGAAATTTGTTTTTGTTGAAAAGAAAATAGTTAATCTAAAACGGTAAGAATTTTTTTTTTTTTTTAAGTATTTTTTGGGGGGTTGCAAATAGGATGGGGGGAATTTTTGGGGGACCCGTCACGGTGGAAGGGGTTTGTCAGAAAAAAACACTACGTTACAGATCATTGCCGCCTTCAAAATTCTCGTAAAAATTTTTCCCCAGAAGGGGACACTCGAGTTTTAACCGGGGGCCTCTCAATCTCGGGACAATACTTTACCGCTGAGCTTTCACCCCCGTCGCGAATCCCACGATTTCCCTAGGAAATGATACGAAAATGCTTTGTCTAGAAATATATAAAACGGACAATCATTCCCCCTTCAAAATTCTAAAAAAAAATTTTTTCATTTCTTTTTAAGAGGCCCCCGGGTTTAAACCTGACCCCTCGATCTGCAGTTGAATGCTCTACCACTGCGCTATACACCCCCTGTCACCCCAAACCCTTTTTCCCTTTGTTTTCCGTGGAACAATAAAAAAAAATGTTTTTGTCTAAAATATAAAAGAACGGGACAGATCATTCCCGCCTTAAAAAAATTCTCAAAAAAAAAAAATTTTTTTCACTTTCCTGAAAAAACCCCCGGGTTTTAAAACCCAATGCCCTTTCTCGATCTGCAGTCGAATGCTCTACCCGGTTTAAAACCAACCCCGTGTCAGCAAACCCTTTTGCTTTTCCGTAAGAACGGATTCGAAAATGCTTTGTCTAGAAATATACAGAAGGGACAGATCATTCCCCCTTAAAAAATTTAAAAAATATTTTTCTCCTTTTCCCTGAAGAAGGGGACCCCTTTGGTTTTTAAACCCGGGGAACCTCTCAATTAGCAGCCCAAATTGTTTTTCCCACTGGGGGTTTCCCGCTGGTACCTTTTTTTTGAACATTTTTTGTTATTTTCCAAACATACGGGAAATTTTAAAAAATTAGCAGATTAATCTATAAATTGTGTTTCATGTACATAAAAATTTTAATAGTAAATATTAGTTTACCTATTTAAATAACAATTGCAAAATATAAAGGGTTATACACGTATTTACTACGAACGCAATGCGATGAACATAAACACATTTACTACATTATAGCAAATTATAAGAACCTTTTGTATTCGTATATTTATTTTTGAAGTTTACCTTCTTTTTTGGGGTTAGGGGGATGAGGGTAAATTTTTCGATTTTAAATTTTATTTTACGACAACGATGCGCACGCGCACACCGTTGTCTAATATTGTAACATGCCACTTTTTTGGTGCAATGGGACTGATATTTGGGGTATCATAATAACTATTGCTATGAACCATATCTGTTGGGACGCATCCCCCCTGTGCGTTCCCCCCTCAACCACGGTTCAAAATTGGGGTCCGCCCCAAACCCCTTGTGTCGCTGAACAGTGCGACGTTAATATTCAATCAATCATTGTAAAGATTTGTCTGAAGCAAAATTGACATTAAAATCTCCCCTTAAAATCATATAGGTATTTTGTCATAATTTTTATTAAGTAAAGCAGAACCTCTTGATATGTATGGTAATAATGATCGATGAAGGAACTCGATAATGTGTCATCCAACTTTTTGTTCGGAGTAATATTTACTGCTGCATTTATAATATCTTGTCCATTATGTATTACGCGTTCTGCCAAGCACAAATCCCACCACTGAAGATTGTAGGGAAAATTTGGATTGATTGATTGAACAACCCCTGGATGGATTATAATGCTAAAGCATCTTAAATTTTGATTTTCCAAACCCCCTCCTGCTGTCGTATTTGGTCGTTTATCTTCACAATGCAGTTGAATGGGATTTTAACTTTCTTGACCAGCCAAGTTTCTGATAAAACTAAGATTTTAAATTTTTTACTGAATTTTTTGTAAGTCAACAGCGTGAGTTTAAAACAATTAAATCGATAAGCCTTGTCTGTCCTTTTGAAATTAATCAAATTTTTTTGATAGTTTGTAGTTTGCTCAACGAAAGTCGTTTAAATTTCCCTCTTCAAATCAATTGTTGATGACGTCGTCTTCGAAAATGGTAAAATTTTTATCATTATTTTTTGTCGTAATATATAATCCTTCAATACTGTTACACGTGATAAAAAAACGTATAATAATTATTGAGTGACGTCGATCGTATTCGTAAACAATTTCTGGTATTTTTTGACGATTTTGAACCATTTAAGGCCTACTTCCGGCAGATTAAAGACTCACTTCTTTTTTTTTAAATTTATAAAATTGATTTTAATTTGAACTCTAGGTAACGTAAAACAAAACAAAGTATTTTTCCCAAAGCTAAAGGGGAAAGGCTTGTTAAAATCCTTTGAATGAGGACGGGGGGTGCCTGCTCATTCATCTCCTCGTCACTTAACATATTCAAAATGACGAATGTTGCTAAAAGCCCTCGTGTAGATGAACAGTGCGACGTTAACATTCTGACCCCCTCACAAAAAGAAGGTTGCCAGTTTGGCGCGACACGGGGTTTCGTCGAAAAAAACTTGGCTTTTCTAAATTAAATTTTGTTTTAAAAGTTTTTTATTTTTAGCAAAATTTTTAAAGTTAATGGTTTAATGTTTCACACATCGATTGCAAACAAGGGAAATTTTTTTAAACAAAAGTAAGAATAGTACTTCAGAAAAAATTCTCTTCAAATGACAATAAAGAAAAAAAAAAAAATTTTAAAAGCCGTTTTTTTAACCCTTTTTTTTCAATATTTGAGCAGATTACGGATAATACTATTTACATATAAAAAAAAAAGCCTTGATTATTTTTTAAATAATGAAGTTATTATATATTTAATTAAAATTTTAAAATTTTTAAAAATCATAAAAAAAAAAGGTTTTCGGCATTTTTTAATGACTTATTCTAAAGAAAAAGGGATAAAATATCAACAAAGGAAAAAAACTGAAAGTGAATGATTTGAAACCATTTTTTAAAAGCGCATCTTTTTTACTCATTTTAAAAAATCGTAAAAAAAGAAAATATTATTTTTTATTAATATATATATATATATATATATATATATAAAATATTATATATATATATATATATATATATGCCAAGTGACAAAAAAAAGATCTTTCCGATTCTGTAATTTTTTTTTTGTCTAGATAGATAGTATGGTTAGATGGCTTTTTAAAAAAACGTGGGGAAAATTAAATTTTTTTTCATTTCTACCCGTTCACCCTAACCGTAACTGGAAACCCCTGGAAAATTTTCCCTTCCGTGCCATAAGAAGTTATATAACTTCAAAAAAAATTTCCCGAAATACAGGAAAGATAGTAGCAGAGAAGAGATGTCAAGTATCAGGATGTAACCATTAATTTTTTTTTTAAATATTTTTTTATCGTAAAGTATTATTCCAAATAAACTTCCGTTTCTATGAATAGTGATTTTTCTTTTGGGGCCCAAAAGTTAAACATTATTTTTGATGGTCCCTTTTTAAAAACATGTAATAGTACTTATAAGTGTATCAGAATACTGTGTGTGCTCAAAGTATTTGAAAATTAAGTTATCAATACTAACAACAAAATATTTATCTTATTAACTACTATATAAACAACGTAATACTTATTCTATTAACTACTATACAAACAACGTAACACTTATCCTATTAATTATTATACAAACGACGTAATACTTATCCTATTAACTACTATACAAACAACGTAATACTTATACTATTAACTACTATACATACGACGTAATACTTATCCTATTAACTACTATACTAACATAGCAATTATGCTATTAACTACTATACTAACATAGCACTTATCCCATTTTTGACACTATATAACATAAACCCCTTATCCATTAACTTTACAAAAAAAATACTTATCCTATTAACTACTATACAAACAACGTAATACTTATCCTATTAACTACTATACAAATGACGTAATACTTATCCTATTAACTACTATACAAACAACGTATTACTTATCCTATTAACTACTATACAAACAATGTAATACTTATCCTTTTAACTACTATACAAACAACGTATTACTTATCCTATTAACTACTATACAAACAACGTAATACTTATCTTATTAACTACTATACTAGCAACACACTTATCCCATTTAAATACTAATAACATAGCACACTTATTATTCTACTATACAACATAGTATTATCCATTTCTTAAAAATAAAATTTTTTTAAAATATCTTTAAAAAAGTAACAAATACAAAATTTAATATTTATCTCGATAATTGGTAAGGTTTATAATTAAGGTTGTATCGTAGCTTTTTAGTTTCAAAATATATTATTATTGCATTCCATACATTACTATTGTATGTAGGGGGACCGATGAAAATTATGATTTAAAGAAAAGAGTCCCAAATATTGAACTATTGAGAAGTACTGCAGTGGATGCATTAATTCTTTGTCTAACGACGCGCGATACATATAAGGACCACTCACTTAAAAATTACATAGAATAACCATTTTTACGAATATTCTGACGATACTTAGCAGGAATAATCTTTTAAACCCCTCTTCCAAGGTATATGGCAGCACGGGTTCTATGATGAGAATTTTATCGGGGAAGGCGAATAATTTTAAAGCAGAAGCATTTTCAACTTATATTTTGGTCGGAAGGGCTGAGATTGTGTCATTTTTGTTCCGAAAATGGAGTTAATCTAAAACGATAAGTATTTTTATTTTATTTTATTTTTAAGTATTCTTTTGGGGCGTTAGAGAAAAATAGGATGAGGGTGAATTTTTACGATGCGCGCGCACACCGTCACGGATGCGAAGGTGCTTTGTCTAGAAACATACACTACGTTACAGATCATTGCCGCCTTCAAAATTCTAAGTAAAATATTTCTCTTCACTTTCCTCAGGAAGAGGACACCCGGGTTTGAACCGGGGACCTCTCAATCTGCAGTAGAATACTTTACCGCTGAACTATACACCCCATGTCAGCGAATCTTTGCTTTGCATTCCGTAGGAACGGATACGAAAATGCTTTGTCTGAAAATTTTAGAACGGACGATCATTCCCACCCTTTAAAAAATAAAAAAAAAATTTCTTCATTTCTTTGAAGAAGAGGCCACCCGGGTTTGAACCAATGACCTCTCGATCTGCAGTCGAATGCTCTACCACTGCGCTATACTCCCGTGTCAGCGAACCTTTGCTTTGCTTTCCGTAGGAACGGTTACGAAAATGCTTTGTCTAGAAATATACAGAACGGGACAGATCATTCCCGCCTTCAAAATTCTCAAAAAAAAAAAAAAACATTTCTCTTCACTTTCCTGAAGAAGACACCCGAGTTTAACCAATGACCTCTCGATCTGCAGTCGAATGCTCTACCACTGCACTATACACCCCGTGTCAGCGCACCTTTGTTTTGTGTTCCGTTGGAACGGATACGAAACTTTTTCTAAAAAATGAACGGGGCAAATCATTCCCGACTTCAAAAAAATTTAATATATATATATATATATATATATATATATATATATATTTCTTCACTTTCCCAAAAAGAGGACACCCCGGGTTTGAACCGGGATTCATGGCAGTCGAATACTCACCCTGGCTATAACCCCGTGTCAGCGAACCTTTTCTTTCCCTAAAAGGTTCGAAAAAAGTTTTTTTCTAGAAATATACAGAAGGGACAGATCATTCCCGCCTTCGAAATTCTCAAAAAAAAATTTTTCTCCACCCCCCCGAAGAAGGGGGCACCTTGGGTTTTAACCGGGGAAAATCTCAATTTGCGTGAATGTGCTTTTTCCACTGAGGAGCTTCTCTGGTGCCTTTGTTTGAACACACACACACTTTTTGTTATTATACCAAACATACAGGAAATTTTATAAAAATTAGCAGATTAATCTATAAATTGAGTTTCATGTACATAAAACGTAAGAGTAAATATTAGTTTACCTATTTAAATAACAATTGCAAGTATATGATTACAGATGTATTTACTACGAACGCAATGCGATGAACATAAGCACATTTACTATATTATAGCAAATTATAAGAGCCTTTTGTATTCGTATATTTATTTTTGTTTTCCTTCGTTATGGACGTTAGAGAAAAAGGATGAGGGTAAATTTTTACGATTTTAAATTTTATTTCACGACAACGTGCGCGTGCACACCGTTGTCTAATTTTTAAAAACATCCACTTTTTGGTGCTATGGGACTGATATTTGGGGATCATAATAACTATTGTTTTAAAACCATATCTGTTGAGACGCATCCCCTGTGCTTCCCCTCTACAGTTTTTGGGGTATCCGGCACCCGAGTCACAGTCCTTAGGCCCTACTATTGATCCCTCTCTATCTGCTCTACCAGTTATTTAAGTTCACCCCATGGGGCATTTCTTCCACATTTTTTAATTGTCTTAAACTTTTTAATTTTTTTTAAAAATTCACAATATCTTGGCCCCTTTCGATCTGGGACTTGAAATTTGAAAAGTATTCCACTCATTAAGCCCCAGGGAGTCATTTGTTATTTCCGTTTGTAGGCATGGAGAGGGCTTAAGCACAAAATATCATTTTCCCCATGTTAATCCTATGTGGACTGGAATAAATTTCACCCCCCAAGAAATTGGGTTTGGGAACTTGATTTTTGAGTCCGCTTATTTTCGTATTAGCGTAGCTTTGGGGAATTGCCCCCCTCCCCCCAAAGGGTTCCCAAAAAAACTCAAATCTTTTGCCACGGTCGACCGTACCGGCTGGATTCGATTTATCTTCTATGAGAACCCTAGATATATTTTTTTTCAGGAAAAGCCCCATTTCTTCACCCATATTTAACATTTTTAAATTATTTTAAAATTATAATTTTTTTTAAAACCCCTACTTTGAGGATTTTTGAGATTTGTTAATGAAAAATGGACCATAGGTTTTCCTCGTTGAGCTGTTTCATCTGTTATAACATGTGTAGATAGTAGGCAAGGGAGGCGTTATCACTAAAAATTTGAATCCCCATGTTTTTCCCATGGGGTTCGTCTTTTTTATAATTAAAGATATTACAGAATAGAAAGGGTGAAATTTTTTGGGGTCACCTACTACTCTGGTATCGTTGGGATTCATCACCATTTGCACATTGTTCCACCCGGGGAGGAGTTAATTTCCTTTTCCTTTCCTGAGCTAGCGCCACCCCATTTGCAACTACAGACTCCGGACTGATTCTAATAGATTCCTCTTGTGTTTGCTCTCAACCAGGCCTAGTTTCGACTTGCTGGATGCTCTTCTTCTACATATATATATATTTTATTTAATTATTTTAAATGTTTTTATTGTTTTAAAATGACCATAACTCGAGGGGCTCTTCAGACGGATGTCTTAATTTTCTCAGGAACGATTCTCTTCCCGCCGAGACATTCAATATGAGATCACATCAGATGTCACATTCGGCGAACTTCATCTCCGGATACAGTCTGATACCACCTGTGTTATTGGTCCTATTGTTCTTGTGCGGGGGTGCTTAAATTTATTTAATTCGTGATTATTTTGGCTGGTCCAATTGAATGAAGGTTAGTATCGTTCAACTTTACTCGTCACCGCCTTTCGCCCTCGGCCCTTGCCCTGCAAAAAATTTTTAGAAAGATTTTAAACTTGTTACGCCAAAAAGTATAACCCTTTCGTGCGTACATAAAATAAAACATGCTTTTTTTTTATGTTAATGAAGACCTTAGAAAACAATTTTAACATTTGTTTTAAGGTATGTGACTACCCAAAATTTGCCGTTTCACCGAAAAAATGTTTTTCGGTGAAATTTTATGCGTTTATTTTATAACCCATACATTTAAGATTCCAAAAACATTCTATTTTTGTTTTCACAATATTTAGAAGCAAAGTTATAGCATTATTAGTAAACTGGAAATGGAGATTACACAAAACCAGAAATATAGATCCCTACACACAAAATATTTTTAAGTGTACTTATTTTTAAGTGTAATATTTTAAGTAACTTTCAAAACATGTTTTATTTAGTTCTATATGTGTTATGAATCAAAATCTAATCTCTGTGTATATATTTACATACTTTATTGCTTTTTTATGAAAAAAAAAATCATTAATTTTTAAAAAATCGTGTTTTAGCATTGAATTTGGCATATTTAGTAAACTTAAAAGTATTACAAATCTCTTTTAATTTCTAACACATATAAAGATGTTATTCACCTACTGTATAATTATTATTATTTTTGAATACATTTATTATAATTTTGTGTAACTGCAATTTTTCATCAAAATTTCAGTAAAAAAAAGACTATTATAGTCTATAAAGCTCTCCAGAAAACATCAAAAGGTTAAAAAAGTCCAAATTAGTTAAACATGGAACCAAAAGATTTGACCTATAAATATGGTGAGTTTAACAAATGTACAATTAGTAGAAATTTTTACATACTGTATTAAAATCTTTAAATGCATTTTCTGAGAAACTATGTTTTTCAATTTTTGCTTCATGGTAAAGTTCATTACAAGTTTTCTAAGATATTGAGTTGAAATTTTCAGAAAATGTTTTATTTAGATTTATCTGTAGTCTAAACTAGTATCTAATCTCTGTGTATATATTTATGTATTTTATTGCACTTTTTCTGAGAAAATCACATTAGTTTTTTATAAAACAATTAGTTCTTGCATAAAAAATGACATATTTCAAAAACTTTCAAAAGTATTTCAAATTTTATAGCGCTGAGCACAGATAACGTTATTTATGTACTGTATAAATATTATTCAAATATATTTATTATTATATATATATATGTTTATATATAGAATTTTCTATACAAGCCTTACCGTAACTGCAATTTTTCACTAACATTTCTCTCAAAATTCCTAATATATCCAAAATTATTCTTGATTTTACAGCCCTTGTAAGCCAATCGTCCCCAAGAATATTATATATTGAATACTACTTTTATTTAATTATACTAGAGTGCAAGTTAAATATTAGAGGAATACTGTGATATTTTGCTTCGTAGAGGCTGATAGATCGTTCAACACTTTGGAATTTCTAGATAAAGCTATAAATATTTTTTTTGTTCAACAAATCAGTCTCGATTTAGTCTGACATTCTCAAACTGTTATATAAAAAGGAAGTTATGGATCTTTTAGTAAAATAAACAATAAAATCTTTTCTTATTTATTTTATTCGATTATTAATTTCATTAAAAAAATAATAAAATCTTTCTTTATTTTATTACAAGATTACATACTCTAAATTTAACTCCTTATTACTGAAAGTCCGCTGTGTTGAAGCTTTCAAAGCTTAGTTTTAATTATATAATAACTCACACGAAACTATTATGTTATGAAAAATTTATGTTATAAATTAATTAATTGATTAATTTTAATTTATGTTATAAATGTCATGATTTTTTTATATATATACATAAGTTGAAATATATTTTAAAAAATGAAATTAAATCTAATGGTTATAATAAACGTAAAACAAGAAAAATGAAAGGTTTTCAACGTAAAGCTCGCACTTATGGCGTGTTAAATGCACGGAAAGCGTATGAAAATTAAATTCAAAAAGTAAGAACTTAAATTGGATAACGGAAGGTTGCTAATTAAGACAAGCGGAAGTCCATCTGACTGATTAAAAAAATATAAAAACTTTGAGGAATTGTTGAACAGTTTCCTTATTATATAAAACATTTATTACATTAAGAAAACAACATGAATTAATAAACTTGAACTTTTCCATGCTTTATAAAAATCTGCATTGTTTTTTAAATTGTTTTATTTTATTTTAGAATTTAATTTCTGCATAATATGCACACTTTTCTGTTTACATTCTCTTTTACGCTTAAATTATTTTACTGATAATTATTGCAACTGATATTTAGACTACTATTTTAAATAAAGTGTGAAGAAACGAATGTCTAGTATTGATTGGTTTGAATTAAGTGGGAGTATCTAAAAAAATTATTGATTAGTGGCCATTATAACCATGTATCTTCATCAATCGGGGAAAAACTAAATCTGCCATCTTACAGAATTTGAACTAAATCTATAACACCAAGACCTTGTACTCTCCTTTTAGAGATTGTAATTTATTGAATATTCTGCCTCGTTTTTGTGTAGTGATTGTTGAATAAATGTCTCTGTGTGTATATTGCCAGTTGCATTAGAAAGTAAAAGAAAACATTTAATATTCATTCATTACACATTGGCAGGTAGTAATGGTTTCATAAGCAATCTTCACAATTCATATTTAAGATTTTGAAACTAAGAAACTAATGGCAATTATCTCATAATTCAAACAGATGTAGAATTTTTTCCCTTAATTAATTTTTTTTTATTTCAGCAAACTATAAAAATTGGGTGATAGTTTTTGTAACCTAAATCTGTTGTATTCGTTATCACGAGCATAATATATAACATCTTCGCTTCGGCCAAATTATAGGCAAGGGGAATCCATCAAGAAGAGGATAAATCGAACAATAAAGAAGAGGAATTTGCAAGAAAATGATCCATTATCATATACCTCAAAACTGTAATCATTGTTTATTTAAAAGTAATTTTTTTGTGCTACGAAGTAAACACTCCATGAAATTTTGTGTCATCTTTATCGAAATACATAGTAAGATTTAAAAGTTCCTGGACAGGGTCTATAACTTAAAAAATATTGCCAACTAAACTGCTGAAACACATACTCCTCCGAAATCAGACCCTTCAGTGAAAACACGCTTTTGTCATGATTTGTAAAAGTCATCGAAACATTTCTGGAATCCATTTTTAGCCATGTCCTTTAATTCAGCCTGCGATGAACTTTTAACTTCATCTGTAGATTGGTCTTCGTTTAACATGCGGGGAACGATATGTTGACACACAGTATGCATGTTAAGATCCCTAATCAGAATCCATCGACATGTGGTTGAGGATATCCCAACTGATTCTGCTGATTTTTGAATCCTGTTCTTCCGTACCGCAGCGAAAACCTTTTCGATGTTTTCAGCGGTGTGGTAAGTCTGCGGACATCCAGAGTGTCTGTCGTCATCGACACTTTCACTGCTTTCTCTGAAACGTCAATGCCACTCATAAGCTTGCTTTCGATATGATGTATCACAGCCTTAATCATCCTTGAAAATTTCATAAGTCTCAGTAGCACTTTTTCCCAAACGAACACAAAATTTAATATTCCTTCTCTGTTCAACAAGCGCAATTTCTTTCAATCGCCGACTATTAAATGCACTCAGCTACAAAATAAGACGTCATAACGAGCCACCGACCACGTGATTTGGGACAAACTTTTTTTAGAAAAGGGGAAGAACGCAGTAGCACAAAAATGTTATCGTAGTCGTTTTACTGCAAAATTTCCCACGTTACAAAGGCTCAGTACGGGAACTTTTGAATGCTACCTAGTATAAAAGGAAATGTTTTAATAAAAGTCAGAAATTAGAAATAAATTGAAATAACATCTAAAGCAGAAATAACGATTCAATAAGGATATACAAAATTCAGCTTTAAATTCAAACGTTATGATAACTGTTCAAAGTCACTATTTATTTTATCACTAACTACTGATTGAACTAATTTTATATCCGTGCGATACCGGTTTTCGACGTGATTTTGATATCTTTGGCGGCTAATCTAATGTTATCGTTTATACTATCGTCATTACTAGACGAAATTTTAAAACTATTTGGCAGGAAAAATGGAAGCGTGCCTATATCAAATTAGTACCTTACTTGTTATTTATTTCGGAAGTTATAACAAAGTATGTTCTGATTATATTTAAATCTTCAAACCTTTGTGTCTGAACGATTCCATCAAATTAACATTCTTAAATATTCAATATACCTTCCTTTTATTTCATGTCAGTTTCTATATATTAAAAGAATATGAATCTCTTAAGCGATTTTCTAATAATTGTATTGTTATCTAAGGTAGGGAGAATTAAATGAATATAATGACATCAATTAATATTTTTAAAATTGCATTTATGAGAAAACTAAAAGGTTTTTAAATCTTGCCTTTCTCATCAATTCTGTAAAATTATAAATTTGAGTGAGGGTTTTTTTCCTTTTTTTTGTGTTCTATGATATCCCTTAATTTCCAAAAACCCTTGGGGGTTTCGGCAACCCTTCTCTGGAATGTAATTGTCCGCGCGCGTTCCCGGGAATACATCAAAATTTCAAAAAATTTAAAAACAAGTTATATTTTTAAGTAAAATCAACAACAATTGTATATATAATAAGAACACATATAAAAATTCCCAAATTAATATATTTATTTATACAATGAGCTAAAAAACGCAAAATATATATAATAAATTGATTATTTATTTTTAAAATAGGATTTCAAAAAAAGCAATTTATAATTTCATCAGCCTATTTCTAAGCTTTCAGTCGAGTCGAACAACAGCATCTCTTGTTTCATGATTTTGTTGAAACTATTACTTTTCTTGGTTGAACAATATAAAACTTTTGTTTTAGAGAAAATTGCTTTCTCTAATTTTTCGTCCAACGCCAGACGATTTTCTTTCAAATCTCCATGCTCTTTCTGAATGCAAAGAGTTGGATATTGATTCTCTTCATCGCAGAAAGGTCTTGTCCCTATCGTTTGGTCTTGTCTAACCAAACAATTTGTGCCAAGCAATTTTCCCACAGAATATCCACCAGTAATGCAATTTTTGCCTTCCCCCTTTAATTTTTCATTAGAAAATATTCATATTTTCTAATCCTAATTATGTTATCTTAACGTCCCTTTCCGTTAAATTTCTTTGGACTGATAATTTTTCTAGCCATTTTTTCGTAAATTTACAGAGTAAATTTTTTTCTTCAAATATCAATTTAAGGCTTTAAAAATGGCTGACTTTGAGTTGCAAATTTTCTTTCGACTGTAAAATTATTCAAGAGGCTTTTCCTGGCGTTTAACCTGCTAAATTGTGGTTCCAGAGTTTGAGTACTGAATATTAGCGTCCACTGTTATTTTCCCCTTAAATATCAACTTAAGGCTTGACGAATCTGCTGACTTTATCTCTAAAACACCAACGATTGCTAACAATTATTTAAGGTGCATTTGTCCCAGGCGATTTTAGGGTACAGAACTATAATTCCCATGGTCGATATAACACAGGAGATCACATATTTCCCGGAAAGGAACCCTAGTCAAAAGGTATCCGATTGGTCAGAAAAAATACCTTAGTTACTTTGAGGGGTTAAGATCCTAATCAAATTCAAAGCATGATCCTTGCACCTTCATACACTTAGCACAGTATTCCTAAACAGCCGACCGTCATTTGACCATGGTTCAAAATTACGTGGTCCGTCGGCAAAAGCCCTCGTGTAGCTGAACAGTGTGACGTTAATATTCACTCACTCACCTACACAGCCGATAACACTTCTGTAAAGATGTAACGGGTCTATCCGGGAGTCTTCAACTAATCATCTTCGGTAAAATTATTCTTTTTAACTATAAGTTCTGTTGAAAACTTTCTTCCGTGAACATGATATTTAGTTAAACGAGTTTTTCTATTAGAGCGTTAACATTTGTGTAAGCAATGATGGTCGATGGTTGATAGTACGCGATTGAAAGTTGATTAAATTGTGAACAACATTTATACTGCTGGAGATCGCGTAGTTAAGCAAGATATTTAAAGAGATTCTAGCGTAAGAATCAAGAGCTCTCCTGGAATCAGTTTTAGCATTTTTAATTATATGTTAGTAAAGTTAAGCCTATGCGATTGCTCTTCCGAGTATTATTGAGTGCATTTCCTGCCTTTACTTGTATTGGATGATTAAATAAAAGGATTAATAAAAATGTGTTAAAAGTGCTATGGCTGAATTTTTCTCGAATCCCCAAGTAGGTTGTTACAAAGTTTCTTCTCAAATGTTGTTTAACTCCTCAGTCGCGTTCTGCCTTAGCTCATATCTGTTCTGAAAACGGTATTCTTTCAATGGCAATTTCATTTTCGGGAATAGCCATAAGTCGCAAGAAACCAGGTACATCGTTGATAGTTCCCAGAAGATCTTGTGCAATTGCAAGTCAGAGCTCTTTCTAGTCTATCGACAGAAGCTTGGGAACAAGCTTCGCAGCTACTCTGCTCCTGATCACACAACATTGCATGTGGAGAACCTGTACTGAACTGAATGTACCTGTACTGTGGAGAACCTGAACCTCAACTTGTTCAGCAATCTTTCGTATGATTAATAGACGATCTTTCATTATCAAATTGTCCACCTTTTCAACAACAGCTGCACTTCCAGCCTTTTGCGGCCTTCTAGAAGGCTGGTTTCCCTCTACAGACGTGTGACCTTTTTTTTAATCGGTTAAGCCCCTCCTTAATTTGTGCAGGAAGGACTGGTACACTAGAACGAAGGGAAAAAGCCCAAACATGTGCATTAAGCTGTCACTTCCCCCATGTGCAAAGTGGCGCAGTTTTAGAATCGCTTCTGTACGTGGGAAAATTGAAGGTGGAACTTTTTGAGCAGACCTAGTGAGTTCTTAGAAATTAAATAAGAAAAGAAACTTTTTATCTCGCCTTTTATTATGGGATGATTGCAAGATATATAGTATTTGATATGTTACATTTTCAAAAAATAATATAAATGTTAATTTTTAAAAAATAATAATTAGTAATTTTTTTAATTCAAAAAATTTTAGTTCATGTTATATAAATTATCCATTGCATTTGTTAAAAATTGAATCTGCATTAATTTTAAAGAAATTTCTACAGTGAAAGAATGATGAGAATAATAATACGAAAGCAAAAGAAGCAAAATGAAATCTAAGCAAACAGAAATTTTAAAATTATTCCGTATTTTTATTTATTTGAGTTTTTAAAGAAATTTCACACACGCACATACAGTAATCCTCAAAACAATCATCCAATATATATACAGAAGTATATCCTCAGTATAAAATCTATAACATAGAAAAGTACGTTTCTAGAAGGAGTTATCTGAATGATACGAAGATCAGTAGATCCGCTTTTCTCAAACTGTGAAGCACGCCTCCATTGGGGGCGTGATAACTCTACAAGAGGAGGGCGAGCTCTGTTAACGTCTCACTGATCAGCTACACGAGGGCTTTTGGCGAAGGACCTCGTAATTTTAAACCCTGTTTAAAGGCGACACCTGAGCTGGCACCTCTCTCTCCTAACTAAACCACCACACCTACGGGAGGACATTTGAGATCTCGACAGATTTAACGTACGTCGCTGCCCTACACAGTGGGTCATCAGCGGCACGAGAATCGGACTCATGACACACCGGACACGAGTCCGTTACATTGGCTACCATGGCCTCAATTTATTGAAAGTAAACAAAAAAATACATTTTAACATAAAAAATATAATACACTTGAAAATGTATCGGTATTGCACAATGTGTATTTTATGTATTAATTTAACAATCCTAAGTTAAGAACAAGTATAATTATTACCAGTGACCCCATTGTCTTGTCATATATAATATATTATACATACAAAAATTAACACTTGATAATATGTGTATGGTTTATAATTAATTCCTTAACTGCCGCTTAAAGGTATGCGATTCACTTCCCAATGCCACCATTTTCACGTGGGCGTGCATATGTGATGTATGGAAGGGGGTGGCAGAAAAGGAATAATTTAGTAAATCCTCTGAAATAAGTGCATCCTTCGCAAACACAGTCAGTGTCCTTTTATTGCATTCCATAATAATTTTCTGGATAACAGTGCTCAGAAAAGATCGTACTTCGGAATGAAGCATTTATACGTCTGGGGAAAATAACGCTTTAGCTGAGCGAGACGTTTATATACCCCGGTGTCCCTTAACAGTTTTAAATCGCATTGTAGCTTTAGCATGAAAGTATAGTATTATTGAATTTAATAGATTGGCATTGTATGAAAGCGAAGGGGTGATGAAAATTATGATTCAATATTGGGTCGGAAATATTGAAAGTTTGAGAAGCACTGATGTATGATATAAACTACGAAAAGTATGCAAGATTAATATTTTGCATTGACGAAGATGGTGAGGAAATTGCAGGAAGAGGGAACGATGTAATTTGGTATCAGATTAGCAGGAAATACAGGTTTCACACAAGACAAGAAAAAGGAAATATGTAAAGTCGAATCTAGGGTGAATTTTTTTATTATTCAAGGTAATCCATTTATATGTAAAAGAGTTTGCAATAAATCAAACACCTGCAATACATAAATTGTATTAAACGTAACTTTAAGGAAAATAAATAA
>BMAV01013161.1:0-22331 GCA_019973955.1 Trichonephila inaurata madagascariensis
AGAAAAAAAGCCCGTTTTGACAGAAAAGTTCGTCTGCTTAGGTATCAAATTTTATATCGAAATTTATGAAGAAGGAGAGGAGGCCTCCTTTTTCTTGTTCGGAAAGGATGTATCGGAACTTATTTGGCGATGTAGCGAAGCGTCTCGTGAGTCGTCAATTTGTGATGATAAATGATGTATTTGTAAAATTGGAGAAGGGGGTAGAGGCTCTATCGAAATCTGACTGGATTGTACGCGTCTTCGATCTGAAGTAACGTCTTCTCTTTCAGAAACAATTTTATTTCTTTTAAAAACCCTCTTTTACCTTTTTCCACAAAGGGACACGTTAGAATTTCGAGTTAAGAAAGTTTTTGGACCAATACATTTTTTAAACTTAATATTTTGCACACACAACTTAAAAAATTTAAATAATGACTGACCCAGGGATTTTCTTTCTCCGACAGCAAACTAAAATTCAGTTGCGGAATATTGTATATATTTACAAAAAAAATTAATTAAATAAGAAATTAAAGAAATTCTGATACAAATTTTACCTAGTACGTATTGTGGCGGCTGGCTCTGTAGCATTTCTTTGTATATATTTTATATTGTATCTGGCAACCCTACTGGTTGAGTTTCAAGCAGTTACTCCGGGACTATAAACCACAGAAGGTCTTGCCGTTCTCGAGATTAATAAAAGTGTGTGTATATATTATCCGATGGTGTTAACTTAAACACAAAAGACACAATAATTAACAGACCTAGTCAGCAACCATAGTATTTTATCTAAGACGAAAAATGTTAACATATAAAACATAAAATTAGTGATTTCGGAATAGTAAAACTCCTTGAACTGAATAAGAGTTTTCTCTTATTTTCGAAAATCTTTTAAATAAGTTGAAAATACAATTTCTTATTCATTGAACAAAAAAGTATAAAATTATTTCATAATACCTTTCTTGATTAAAATTGATAAAAATGCTATGATTACAGGACTACAAAAGTCACTGTCTTTTAAGATACCCTCCATAAAAATTTTGAAATTCATCATTTCCAGACATTTACCAATGTACGCAAAGAAAATCTATCAATTAAAAGAATGTTAAAAAACATATTCATGTGATTTTAAAGAATCAAATTCAGAATATCGCATTCTCCTGGTTTATTAATAGTGTTTTTTACCAATCATTATGAAAAATGTTTTTACCAATCCTTTATACGCCGAAATATTCAGAAAACGGATTAGGAGATATGTTACAGTAAGTATAACACATTCACAGCGTCACATACTTGAGTAAAAAATATCAACACGCTTAATGACGTACTCGCAGCATTTCTGTGGAAGATATTGCAACGTAAACAACATCAAATTATTTTCTCAATGTGGTAGTTCTATGGACAACATCTAAATGACCTTAGCTGAGCTCGAATTATTGTGAAGATGGAAAAGGTTGAAATATATATATATATATATATATATATATATATATATATATATATAAACGGGGCCCAGGCCTGCTGGTAAATGAGAACATCATCTTTAAAAACTTCTTTATTTTGCTTCAATCACATAAAACCCAAAATGGCTCCCCTTTTGGCACGCAACCGAATAGAACAAAAAACAACACTTGGAAGCAGTCATCAGCGTTTTCAAGTTGTTCTCCATCATCAGAACTCGCTCATCTTTTAATAGGCTTATTTACCCTCAAATCCTTACGCGATGGTAGAAATTCGCCTATTTCATTTATTACTTTATTAATTTTGAAGGTAAATTTTTCAAACCTGACTATCTATCATCTATCTATCTATCCATTTATATATATATATATATATATATATATATATATATATATATATATATATTGTTACGATTTATGTAAATAGTGTAAATAATTTGTATCTGAGTGCTAATGCTTTTTATATTACTCTATGTTATGTTTATTTCTTTTAAAAATTGTACCTTTCTAAGCAATGCCGCCCTTACGTTATAATGGCGATTCAATGAGAACTTGGCGAAATCTTGGCGGTAGAGGCAAGTTGGCATCATTTTTGGCGACCAAGTTGGCGACCATTTTGGCGTCATTGGCGACCATGTTGGCAGTTCGGAACTCTCTGGGAAACTTCTAGAAAATAGTGGATCTCTCTATAAAGCCGAGAGGCTATATTTCTGGAAGTTTCTGTCGCTCCTATAAATAAGATGCTCGCCGGGAGTCTGGAGTCGGAATTAAACCAGCGAGTAGTGAGGATTGTTTTGACTAGCGATTAGCTCGTTTGTGCTTGTGAATAATCTTTACTTACATGTATTTTTAAACACTGGTTATTGTGTTTTATTGCTGTTGAATGTGTGAAGACCTTTGGATATTTTCTCTGTAAATATTGCTGCTGAATCCTGTATTTAAAGAATTGGATTTTTGATAATAAATTGGCATCGCTCTTACGGAACTGTTTATTTTCTTTGTGATTGTTTTGCATAAAATCCACGAACCCTCGGATCTACGTAACAATATATATATATATATATATATATATATATATATATATATTATACCGTACTTTCTCGAATCTAAGCCGCCCTATTTTTCCAGTGTTAATGCTTTAGAAAATTGGGTGCGGCGAAGAATTGAAGTCAAAACATTTGTTGGATGAGAAAAATTGAGTTTCCATTTTTTTCAAAAGGAAAGTTCCGGCCTCTTACATCGATGACTTATTCCATGTCGCTGTTTATCTCCAGTATTTAATCTATCCTAAACAATGTTGTTGCTGGTATTTAGGAATTGTTTTTGTATGCTTTTAATTACCGAAACGTCAAAGAAATCGGTAAAAGTATCAAGACGAGTTCACTATGACGCAAATATGAAAAGGGAGGAAATTTTATATGCAGAAAAAGAACGGAAACACATAGCAGCAGCCACTGAAAATTTGACACAAATGAAACAAATATATGCTTATGGCGTAGTCAAAATGATATATTTTTTGCTTATGAACGTTCAACAGTCTTTAATAATTGCTTTACATTTCTCGATAAAACATTATTTAAAAAAAACGTTGCGTAACAAAGGCTTTGGATGGCACGGAAAACTACACTGTGTGGAAAAATCGCACGCCACCGGCACCATTTCCGAAGTCAAGTGACAATGGGAGTGACGAATCCTTTTCGAAACATAATACTGACGGATAGAGTAATTATAGGTTCATGTATGTATTTGAAAGTTTTTAATACTGGTTAAATAAATTAATTATTGTGTGGGAATCCAACCGAAATCTTCCAAAAAGATTGGATTCTTCAGATGGCGGGGTTTTTATGGCGTGGTGTCTAGGGGTTTTTAGGGTGTGTTAGTTAATTTCGAAATAAAATAGACAACATAGTTCAAGAAAGAAACTAGTTGAAAACTAAATAATTTATTAAGAATTATAGGGGAGTATTTACATGGGGAATATTTCAAAAAAATAGGAAAGTTAGATAAGCATATTTCGAAAAATAGGAAAGTTAGATCACATTACTTTAAGGAGGCAATTGAGATTAAATAGAATTCATTATGGTTTTAAGACTACCGCCTTTCGCGGACGAATGATAGAACTCGTTATGGTACTATTAAGATTTACCGCCTGGCGCGGACGAAAGTGCGCTGACGCGCGAAACACGACTTCTCTCGACGAATGTTAGTGGGCCTCCGCGAAAAAAAGGGTTTATGTCGGCGTTTTAAAAAAGGGCGCTAGATGGCGTTGATGTGGTACTGTTTTGATTAGAATTGCCGACCTCGGTAAATGATATGATCTAACTTCTTACAAATGGAATATCCTACATTATTAACTTCTTATTTTTTATTAAAAATTTCTTTTAAAATTATTTTTGAAGTATCAGATATCGATCGATTTTTTCTCAAAAACTTATAGAGAATTGGGAGTGCTGCTTAGAATCGATGCCGGCTTAGATTCGACTAATATATATATAGTCAGACCTCTATATATCGAAGTCGCTAAATCCCTGTAAAAAGTTCGTTATATGTAAAATTCGTTATATAGAGGTTCGTCTTTTAATGCATTTTAAAAACCACATAAAACAAATTTTAAATTCATAAACACTTTACATTAAAAAAATATTTATTCACACCTTAACTGCCATACTGTGCTCATCCCAGTATACGTGGCCACTGGACTCTGAGGTGCATGCGCAGATGTCCCGCTCATGTGGTCAGTCCGAAGGAAACCCCCAGTGTTTAGTCCCCAGGCAAACTTGGTGCTCATTTATCAAACCACTGAAGGGATAAAAGGCTGATTCGACCTAGCCCAGCCCGACAATAGAGCCCCAGTCCTATGGCGTGAAAGCGCAATATGCTACCACTCGGCCACCGGTCTTCACAGTATATATAGATATTGCAAAATATGCTTCTTTTTTAATAATAGACATTAATTTCAACATTTTGTTACTCCGTACACGCACACACAATATATTTTGCTGAATATTTTCAAAAACTCAATTTACTTTTCCCCGCACGTTTTTTTTTATAAATGTATCGGGGTGCTACACAATTTATTTTATATTTAAATTTTAAACAATATTTTAAGTTAAGAACAATTTTAAATAATTTTTTTAAGTGACACCTTGGCTTGAAATATAAAAAATTATACACAAAAATTATCATTTTTTTTTGATAATTTGTACAGTTAATAACAAACCCTTTTAAACCCTATCGATTGAAATTACGGATTCGCTTCAAAAATCCCTAGCTTTCCACGTAGACGTTCGGTTGTGCTGCATTGAGGGGTGAGGGAAGGAATAAAGAATCAAATAATAATTAAGATTGAATATTGGGTCACACGAATATGGAAACTTTGAGAATCACTGATTTATACGCTTTTGAAAAATCACGGTTCTGAACGTAGTCGGATACCTTAAAGCATTTTAAATATCAGTTTGAAAAATACAGTTAAATTCTTAAGTGCAGTATCGCAATTATCAAAAGCACTTGCACGTTTCTCTGAAAATTTCATGTAGAAAAGATGACAGATTTTCTTTTAAATTCGTTTTTCGAAGTAAAGCATGTTATTCCTTTGTAAGGGGAAAGCATATTTCATAAGAATTACCTAATACATAAATGCTTTGTTTTTTTTTTTTTTCAAAATAACCTTGATTTTAGGAAGTGCACAGTTTTTCTTTAAGGAGGGATCCAAAATATTGTTGAAAAAACTCGATGACTTTGACTGCTATTTAATGTTTTCACGTTGATCAAAACGATTAGTTTGAAGAATTTTTTTACACGTACGTTATACAATTATCGTTGATAGAATAGGGTCCTATTTAAATGATCATATTAAGTAATTGAAATATTCAACACAATAATGGTTGCTATCAGTCAATTTAAATTTATAAATTCAAAAAAAGAATGTTTAGTAAATATATTTCAAAAAATAAATGCCATTAGAATGAATTTGCTTAACAAAAAAGGGAAATAAAGCAAACTTTCATAAAATTCCAGAGTAACAAACATTAACTGCTGACAAAAATATTAAATAGTGCAATTAAATATAATAGAATTTGATACTATTTTTCACTTCAACCCTATAATTATCCGAGAATAATTAATTGATTGATTTCTTATATATCTACCTCATTATAAAAAGTCATACGGGCTATTTGCAATGAACCTCGTAACTCCGTAACCATTGATTAAGTGACAAAGACGGTATATATTTGAGTTTATATCTGACTTTCCAAACTTCCACAGAAAATCAACCTGAGGACATTCTGCCTTGACAGATTATATATTCAACACATATTTAAATGGCACCAGGACTAAAGCCCATAATTCAACAGAAAAAAGACGACTACGTGTTTATAAACATTCAAAAGTAGCTGCAAAACTTTATAACAGGTGTAACCAAGTTCCGTAAGACTTAAAAAAGGTTTTTTTTACGGGGGTACTTCTCAAAACACTTTCACTAATTACCACAATTTTTTAACCATATATATATATATAATTTATATCGCGCTCCCCTCTTACAATAATATATATATATATATATATATGTTAATGCGCTTTGGCGCTAAGACTACAATATACAATCTTAACTATAAACCGTACAAATTAACAAGATAAGTATTAAATTTTGTATTTGTTATTTTTGAGTAATATTTATTTTCAGCAAATTACTTTTAAGTAATAGGATAATTATTGTTATTTTTCTTTTTTCTAATTTTTAAATTGGAACAGATTGCAAAATGATATTTAATTAAAAATTTATTTCCTCTATCATCCATTTCTAAAAGTAAAAATGTCATTAGAAAAAGAGTCTAATCTATCTTGCTCCCTATCATATCCATCACATTTGGCATTAATATTTAAAACGAGAAAAATTCAGAATGTCTTAACCCTGGAGAGCATGGGTACACTCGACTCTAACGTTGTCAGTTGCGAAAGGCGACTAAATCACCCCAATCTTTTTTTTTTTTACAATTATTTTTATTTTGCACGATAAAAATCACAATTCCAGTGAAAAGTTTAACTAAGAGAAAATATACATATACTTACCTACTTTCAAGGACTTCATATTTCTTTGATAATTTGAGAAAAAATCCATGAAAACTGAACTAAAATGTTTCAAAGGTACGTAACCTTAATAAAGGACACAAATCACAGACACTTTTAGCTAACATTACAGGAATGATACTTACAAGCGAAACCACCATATTTTTTTCGAATTATTGTAGTTTTGCTGTCCTTTCATTTTGAGCCTCACGCGTCCGCTCCCGGAGGAAAGTGTATTCAATATAAAAATATGGATGTTAGTTCTAAGAAAAGAATTGTGCAAAACGCGTATTTCATCATGCTTTACATGTTTCAGAATACCCATAAAAATAAATCTTAGCCAAATAATCCTTCAAAGCGCTCTTTGTGCTTTTCTAAATATCATATAACTCTTTCACATGGAGAAAAGCACAACCAGAAATACATTATTTTCAACTTCCCTAAACGAAAAACAAAAACATAAAAGAAGGGACAGAACTAATTATACTAATAAGTTCTAAGGTCAAACGATGATCACTAAATCTGCTTCTTGGGTGAAAAGTGAAGAAGCTTTCTTTTTCTTTCTACAGCTAATATGTACAGTATTTCAATAATCATAACAGTGATGAATTTTTTATCTTCCTAGACTTTTTCTCTGGGTCTGGGTTCTGTCTTTTTTTTCTGAAAGAGTAGTCTTTTAAGTTTAAAAAGAAAACATATAAAAAAAAATCTCTCATCGTAAGATAACATTAAAGCATACAAAATGTTTTTTTTATTTAGTTATATTATCAGATAGTTGAAGAATATATCAAAGTGGAAACTTTTATTTTTGATGAAGTAATATCATCAGCTGATATATATAAATTATAGTAATGTAAATGCGTATTTTTTTATATGTCAGAAAGTGTTTTGTTCACTTCGTTCCAGTAAATTAATTTTTTAAACTTTTTATTTTCGATATGCTCAAGCCTCCCTTGTAGGGATATCTCGCCCCCCTAGGGGGCACGCCTCACAGTTTGAAAAACGCTCCTGTACAGCAGTGCTTCTCAAACTTTCAATATATGCGACCCAATTTCAGTCATAATTTTCATCGCACTTCTCTCATACGGAAACCATGTAGTCATGCAATAATAATGTACTTCGACACTAAAGCTACAATGCGACTGTAATTATAAACTGCAAACATTATCAAGATAGTTATTATGTTTTAAATATAATTTTGTAAATGACAAGCCCATGAAAGTCCTTAGTAATTACTAAACTTTTTTTTTAAATTTAGTATTGATAAATTAATTATCAAATACTTTTTGTCGTACTGATACATTTATAAGTATCTTATATCAGTATGAATGCGTATTTTATTTTGTCAGAATGTATTTTGCTTTATTTCCTTTCAGTAAATTAGTATTTATTTAAAATCTTTTAATTTCGACTTTTCCATAAGCTCGCGCACCTCCACATTTTGAGAAACGCTGGTATCCAGTATAATGCTTTAAATTTCCTCATACTTTTCTTTCTAAACATGATGCATCAGGTATTTTCTTACTGGTTAACATAATTTTTAGGAAATTAAAAAACGAAAATATTTAGCTTGCAGCTTAAAGCTGAATGCTTTAAAATGACCTTCTTTGAAGTTAGGTATAATACAAAGAGGAGCACAGAAAAACAAGTAAAAACTCAGTGAAAAAAAAAAGAAGTACCAGCAGCCGGCCTCCATCCGTTACGGGATTAATCACAAAATGCTACCTGTCCCACAAACGAAGCGCACTTTTATCGCTGCAATAAAATTATTTTTCAGCGCCCTTTAAACCCTCCTCATCTCGAGGTAATAAAAATTTAACGCCCTTTTTTTCAGTCGGCGAAAAATACCCTACTGGATATTAAAGTCGCTGTTATAAATACTCGTGCGGAGTTTTAACGGCTGCTAGTTCATACAATAAAAGTGATGGGAGTCGGCCTTTGTATTGATAGAGAGCGTTATTGGCGCTGTGTGACGGGTAGAGCCATATATTGATTTCGATTATTGAAGAGAGCTTTTATTGGAATTTTGACAGGCGACACACTACAAGACAAGAAAGGCGGCAGGGGCGTTTATGAAAGTGATAAAAAAAAAGCAAAATGTATATATTGTGACTATATCCACAAAAGAATGAAAAAAGAAATAGAGTCAGATATGTGTCGAATAGTTACAACTAAATGATACAGCGATTAGTACAATAGCAATGTCATATATCATTGTTGGGACTTCAATTGGACCACTTTAGTGAATGGCTCTGACTAGAATACTAACAAGAATTCAAGATAAATATAGGTTATAAATATCTTTTGAATTCCATTTGTCTGAAATATTATCATTGGTGGACAAAATGACAAACATCAGTTTTCTTTCACTATTTTTAGAAAAAAAAAGTTTTAAGGTATTTTTGATTGATTCCCTTTAGATAGTGTACATTTAATGAAATATTACAAGCAAATTATCATTTGCTGCATTTTTACAAAACAAATAAAGTAATTCTGAAATAGTGATATAACGTATAAATAATTGACGAGTATTTCCCATACCTATATATCTGTTGGTTTCATAAGAATTTATTATAAAATGGATGTATATGAATTTTTTAATTTTTTGTTGTTGTTATTTTTATTTAATAACAAATCAAATAAGTTTTCTTAAATTCAATAAGACTACAAAAGAGAAACTTCTTAGTAAAAAGAATGCATTCAAGATATTTTAAAACTAATGTGCTCTGTGACAACTTAAAATTAGTAATATCTAATTTTTAAATTAGACCACTTTTTTTAATTTTTATTTGGACCTTTTGGTTAAAAGACTTTGTTACCAATTGAATGGGGTGCATATCGTAAGCTATTTCTTATTCAGTTTGTGACGGGGATTTTATCGCGATTTCTATTGATGTCCTCTTGGGGTTCCTTTTAGGACCGAAATGGCAATTCTTTCCAACCAACTCAAGAAGAAGAACTGGTTATGTAAATTAGGAATCATATATATATTGGAAGTTAGCAATAGATTGAGGTCTATGACCGAGTCTATGTCTATGTTCAGAAGGGATTGCAAAGTGGGAAATGAAATCGCTAGGTAGAGAGTTAGTTGTAAAGGGATTTGAGATAAAGTTTAGAAGAATCCTAACTCCGTGAAATAACCTAACCGGTACTGACAATCTGCCTGTCTTCACTGGCTGTAGTGCAACGAGGTGGGTGCGATTGGCCCCGTAGGTCCGTCCTTTTTTCCTGCATTCACAGATGACAGATCCGCATCACAGTTGCTTGGTTTCGTTCAACACTCTGAAGGATAATCTACAATCTGTATAGTCTTCTATTCGGGAAATCCCGGCTTGCGACAATTCTATTCCTAGCTCTTCTAAGAGACCTAGAGCAGTTCTTAATCACTGTATAACACTTCCAGCTCTGAAAGGATAGAATGTCTTGATACGAATTAAAAATATGCTTTATTGTTACACTAGTTGTCTCTTTGCAAGACTTTACTCACTCTAATTATTCCTCCCCCGCCATGCAAGTTTTGATCGCGTTTAGTGTGCAATTCCCCTTAGTCTTATTTCAAACTCCCTACCTTTTCTTACTTTTTTTTCCAAGTGGTTATTTAAAACTTCCTTTCAATAACAACACGCAGTTATCTTAAGGTAACGTGTGGACTTAAAATACTATTCTCTTAATCCTTGTTTTTAAAAAAACATTCCCTTCTCCCTCGTTCCGTCAAGATGCGGCGCGGTTGAAAAAACGGGCTTTGCTGTCATGGAGATGTGACGTCATTTTTTCTTCGTTTTTCCTGAAAGGCGAAACAAATCAACTGGGAGAGTGGTTTCCACCCACCCTCCCCCAGCGTTATTGCTCATTTAATGGATTGCTTTTTTTTTTTATATGTAACTTCAACAAATTGTTCTCGTTCAATTTATTATGATGAGTGAATAAAAGAGCTATCTCTAAGGTTCCACGTAAATGAAAAGTTACCGTTACCGTTTCTTCTATTCCCTCGGTCGAAATTTAGAAACTTGGTTACAAGACGCTCGATGCCTTCCCCCAGGCCGGGGAAAACTTACCAAAAAAAAATGAAAAAAACCCTTGCCTTTCTCAAAATTTCCAGTCTTTGTCCCTTTTTAGGCGCGGGGTTTTGGGGTTTGGCGCGCGTTATTGCGTTTGCGCTATAACGCTAATAATTTGTATTGTACATCGCCAATAATGCGTGATGTAAATTTCACATGGTTTGCATGTTTTCTTCAGGGTGATACATTTTGTGGGGCCATTAGTGTATTTGAAGCATATGGATGAAAACCTGGAGAACATTGTGTAAATATTCTGTCTTAAATATAACGTCCTAAAGACATCAACACACAAACCAACGGAATTATATGTTCTCATTTCCAGCAAAATATGTAATAAATTTAAATTATCGAAGAAGATAAGTTCTTTCAAATCTAGTGGATCTCAACTATGAAGAACCGATAGGAAAGATAAGAAAACTGTGAAAGAAGTTACATGGGCCCCTATGCATCATCAATTGGTTCTCTAATGTAAATGTGCTGACAGCTTTCTTCAAATATTTTTTTCCAAGATTTTTATCTCTTTTTTTGCTCTCTACTCACCCCTCACCTCCAAACCTTTCCTTTCTTTCAGGAGTTCTGTTGATGATTTGATATTAAGCTTTATGCTAAATCTCGGTACAGGCAATCTATCACACAGAGCTTGCTTATACACATATTTCTTATATTCAGATTCTATTGTGAAAAAAATAATTAACTTTTTGATACGGGTTCCTGTTTATTCATTTAAAAAATAAAAAAGAAAATGTTTACTTATTGATACCAGGAAATAAGTTTTGTTTTAAAATCCTTATAATTGAGGAAATTATGACCAAAAGGAAAAAATTGGGGGGATTCTCCAAAAATTTATTTTCTCATTTATGACACATTATGATTGTTTAGTTTTTGATCTATTATTCTCACGATCCAAACAGACTTTTGAATTGTGAAAGAAGTAAAAAATTACTTTGGAAAACTTATTAAGTATACTTTATTAATTATAATTAATACATTCATTTCCCCAAAATATGATCTATAAGCACAGTATAAGTAATAACGACATATCTCCTTCCCACCCCCTTCCCCATGTTTTAAATTCTCGACTCAGCGAGAAGGGAAAATAAGCTTAAAATATATTAATGCAGAACTCAAAGTTCCACCCCTCTTCTTAGCAAATTTTTTTTTTTCATTTTGCCGGTACAACCAGAAGCCAAAGTACCGCAATTCCAAAGAGGAATGTTTTGCTAAGCCCTTCTCTATCCATTTTTCCAACCCCTTCCAACAACTCTCTTTCAACATATTTGAACCCTCCCCCCATACCTTCGACTTCTACGACAAACCCTTTCCCTAAACTTCATCAATAGATTTTTCTTCTCTCCTTTAGAAGGGAAGTTCTTTAAAGAGTGTTCTGCATTTCGAAATAAGGAAAGGGAGGATGGAAAATAGGAAACACACACACACGTAGGGTTGGAGAAGGATTTATATAAAAATAAGGAGTGTTTTCCTGAAAGCTAGTACCTTCTGTATAAGAAAATTCGTCTGCCTCAAGCATCAACTTTTAAATTTTATATTGAAATTGAAGACGGAAAAGGGAATGAAAAAAATATTCCCTCATTTGTTCGAAATACATGCTTCAGAAAGTACTTGATGGATATTTTGGGGGTTGTATCTAAGGACTGATAAACGAAATATTCATAGGATTAATGAACGCGCGCTGTTGGCTATGAATCTGAAACTGACTCTAATCTGATCCAATGTTCAATTGAAAAAAATGCCCCCTCCCTCTACCTAAAAATTAAGTAAACATTCGGGATTTATGGTCTACATATAATTTTCAAAGAGAGTACTGTCGGGTGAAAACATTTCAGCTTTTAAATTTTTTAGATACACCGAATGCAGAAATATTTCTTAGTCAGAAACAAGGAGCGAGATTTTGGAGCAAATACAAAGTTTAAATCGGAATAAAAATGGAGAAAGTTAAAAGAGACTAGTTTATTTTTAACATTTAGTGCAGTTCTTCTCAAAGTTTCAATATTCGTGACCCAATATTAGATGGTAATTTTCCGCGCGCCCCCCTCATACAATAACGATGTATTGAATTCAATAATACTATACTTTGATGCTATAAATACAATACGACTTTAACCTCTTAGGTGCCACAGGCGTATATAAACGTCTCACTCAGCCAAAAGCATTAATTTCCCCTGAGGTATATATATGTCTTTCCGAAGTACGATCTTTTCTGTGCATTGCTAATCATAAAATTATTCCGAAGACTTTGGAATGCAATAAAAGGATCTTAACAATATTTACGGAGGATATAATTATTTCAGATTATTAGCTTTTATTCCATCCCCCAATACATCACATACGCACGCCTAAGTGGAAAACGGTTGGCATTGAGAAGCGAATCTCATGAATTTTAATCGGCAGTTAAAGGATGAATTATAAGCCATACAAATTATCAAGATAAGTGCTAATTTTTTTTATATAATTTTATATATGACAATCCCATGGTGTCAGTGGTAATTATTAAACTTGTTCTTAATTATTAAACTTGTTCTTGTTGTCACGCTTCCCAAGGGGCGAGCCCCACAGTTTGAGAAACGCTGATTTAGTGTATGAAATCCTTATACTCTGAAATGATAGGCCACAATTTTGTTCTCACTCCGAAAATAATGGCAGCAGTTGAAGCGGAATCGTTTTATTGAACCCGGAGTTGACAATACTTCTGCAGAGCTGCATGTTCTATATATAATCTGGTTTTCTTTAAAGATCCATTATTCAGAGTAGCTGATTCTTGTAAATTCTCGAGTCTCCAAATCTTGCATCGGCGTCGCGTTGACTAAGAAAATGTGGTACCAGCTCTCATCTCGAAGACCATGGTTCAAAACTACACAGCTTATTTCTCGGCTGTTGACAGAATTGGGATCTTAAATAACACCGCAAGACCAAGTTGGTAAGCAAATCTCTTTGATTACAATTACAGTAAACTGAAATCATATGGTGTTATATTTATTTTTAGACTATTCTTCATTTTAGATTCTTTTATGATCTTTTTCTTACCTCGTTCATTTCTTTATCATGAATGTATTTTTTATCTAAATTTAAAGCATGAGACATCTTAAGGTATATGACTACTTGCGACACCTTTTTTTTAAAAAGAAAATGGAGATATGGAGATTTTTTTGTGGTTTTTAGATTTATTTAGTATATTTTAAGGAAAAAATCCTTAAAAAAAAAGAAAACAGAATTTTTTTCTCATTATTATTAAAATGGGGGAAAAACTCATGAAAAAATACATAAAATTAGATAAACGGAGCCCACTCTGTACATACATTTTATGAACAAATTATCAATTTTTCAATTTTGATGTATTACTTTGCTATTCATGTTTAAAATGACCTTCAGTATAAGAAATATTTTAATTTTTACAAAAAAAAAAACTAGAGCACTTTGTTTTACAAGGAGAGGGCATGACTAAGGAAATTCATTTCGGGTCGACACTTGGTGAAATAGTAGCACTCCTTTAAGGTGTTAAACCCTCAATGTAATTCCGCCGAATGGCGAGTCAATTCGGAGAAAAAAAAGCCTTCGAAATTCATGCTTAGCTTTTATACAATTAAATTTCAATTTCCTCCAACGATTTCGTAGCTTGGTTGATATATAGTCTGCCATACTATGCGCAAGGTCTGGGTTCGATTCATAGGACAATTTTTTTATTATTTTCATTTCATTTAATTATTTTTAAAATTAAATAAACTTATTTATGAAAGGTTTATTAAATATTAAATGATATTTTATGTAATTATTTTGTATTTTATAAAATAAAAACAATTAATTAAATTTATTATTTAAATTATTTATTATTAAAATTATTTAAAATTATTATTAATAAAAATATTTAAAATAACTATTAATTAAAATTATTAATAATTAAAACTATTTAAAATAATTATTATTTAAAATTATTACAAATAATTTTTATTTGTATTAAGATAGTTTTTAATAAAGTGATTAATAATTAAAATTAATTAAGAAGAATTATTACTAATAAGAATTATTATTAAATTATTAATTTATTATAAAAATTATAAATTTATTTTTAAAACTATTAATTTATTTTTAAAACTATTAATTTATTCTTAAAACTATCAATTTATAATTGAAAGTATTAATTTATTTTTAATATTATTGATTTATTATCGAAATGATAATTAATTTATTATTAAAATTATTGTTAATTTATTATTAAATTTATTATTTATTATTGAAACAATTATTAATTTTTAAAAAACTATTTAAATAAACTTTTTAAAATTATTTAAATTTATTTAAAAAGGACTTATTATATGTTTTATAAAATTATAAAATATTTAGATTAATAATTTATAAAAAAGACATTTTTTATGATATTAATTATAAAATAATTAATTTAATAATAATATACTTTATAAATTATATATTTTTTATGTTACATATAATATTTTATTTATAGTATATTTTATTTCTCATTATAAAACTATTTGTAACTACTGTATAATATCATTTAATATGTATTATATATTTTATTATAAATATTATTTATTAATATAAAATTATATAATTTAATATAAATATTTATATAGTTACAGTATTTTTTTACTTAATAAAATACAGAATAATTACATAAAATATCATTTAATATTTGATAAACTTTTCATAAATAAGTTTATTTAATTTTAAGAATAATTAAATGAAATGAAAAGAAAAATTGACCAATGAATCAAACCCAGACCTCGCGCATAGTATGCAGACGATATATCAACCAAGCTACGAAATAGTTGGAGGAGATTGAAATTTAATTGTATAAAAGCTAAGCATGAATTTCGAAGGCTTTTTTCTCCAAATTGACTGGCCTTTCCGGGGAATTACACATTGGGGGAACTTTTTTTAAAGGATACTACTATTACACCAAGTCTTGACCCGAAATGAATTTCCTTAGTCGTACCCTCTCCTTGTTAGTTATTATATGAAATTACTTTAAAAAACAGTGATTATATTCACATAAGGAACTGTTAATTTTGTAATAAAACAGTGGTTGATAAATCTGAAGGTTAAAAAACTTCTACTGTTATACAGAACATACACAAAACATTTCAGCTAAGTATTTTAAAAACTCTTTGAGTAATTTCTGTCCCCGTTTGAGGTTTTCGTAAAAAAACACATTTCGAGTAAAACGCATTTTAATGTTTGACATCTTATGTAAAGTTATGGCGTCTGCTTTTACTAAAACACTCGTTCTAGTGATTGGAAAATAAAAAGGCTTGGTATTTTTATAACGCTTATATGATGGCCTATAAAATAATATCATTAAAAAAATGTCAATTTTTTAAAAAAATCATGAATTTAGGGGAGTCGGACATCTTAAATAAACAGCAACTCATTAAAATATTTGTATACAGAAATGTTAGGTCTTAAAAAATTGAAGATACTATTAATTTATTTTATTCAATTAAAAACATTTTATTTTTTATGTTGACTAGTAAAAATGCCAATATTTTTATTTATTTATTTCCAATAATATATTTCGAAGGTTTGCATGGATTGAAGGATTCATGGGCATGGATAGTTTTTATCCCCAGTTGCTAAGTGCAGTAATTCAGCAAATACACTATCTACCAAGATGTAATCTAACACCAGTGATTGAGAAAGAAAAGAATGTTTTCTCATTGTTAATAGTCATTGGAGGATCTTCGAGTGGCATCTACTTCATCTGAGAAATACTTTTAGCCCGAGGTGGGCATTAAGTCGATCACGATCGACAGGTGGACCGCCAAGACCTAATAATCATTCAATCATACAAAGGTCTAGAAATACAGTATTTATTCTAATATAACCTTCCATCGATTTAAGGTATCCCCCCATTCTGCACAAAAATTTTGTGAAAATTGGAAAATAGTCTAAAATGCTTTATCGATATCCAGTTTTTCGAAATTAAAATAAACTGAAACGGAAAACTAATAAGAAGTGAATAATTACTTGTTTTATCTGTATTATAAACTTATAAATACGGCATGAAGCTGTAATTGCTCTAAATACATCATCCAACAATTTTTTCCCCTTCGGTTCTAAGCCACGCCCGATTTTCAGTAGCATTAACAGTGGGAAAAAAGGGCGTCTTAGATTCGAGAAAATACGGTATTTTATAAAATACGGAAGAAAAAAAAATCGAATCATAAGAAAAAGTTTCGTTGAATAGAAAATATCCTTCGCTATTTGGAGGTTATTTTAAGTAGAAAATCGTAAAATGTTCTTAGTTCAAGGAAAAAATTCGCTAAATAAAAATTCGCAAAATAGAGGTTCGTAAAATGGAAGTCCGACTGTATTGTATACCCTTTTGGATCACATCATCTTCGCCACTGATTGGACCGCAATACCTTGAAAAAAATTAGTAGCCCGTACCCTTGAAAAGTCTGTCCACCCTTGCTTTTAGCAAATCATTGTACGATGGAGATCGGCATTTTCTCCTCTACTCATCTTGGAGAAAATAGGTCAGCTCCCCATCCAACACCCCTTCAATCCAACTGGTCTCCTATATACATGATAAGATTAAAGTCCAGATTCTGAGCCATCTAGTTCAATCGATGAATCTTCATTGTCATCAGAAAACCATTTTGGCCCTAGCAGCAGGGCAGATATCATTGTGGTACTGAAAGCAACAACAATACATTCCATAAACTGCTTCATTGTAAAAAGCCCATGGGTATCAAGAAAAGTCAGTAGGTCTCACTGTTGAGTGTACTAGCAATTTAGACGATGGGTCTCAAGTTAAATCAATCCCTCCCCTCCCCACAACATAACTCTCCACTTCGGCTAAACTTCACTGTTGATTCAACACAGTAAGGCTTTCTTAAAGAAGACGACAAATCAAAATCCAAACATCCAATCGGTAGAGAATGAACTTGATTCATCGCTCCAGGGAAATCGTTTCCATTGTTCCACAATCCACTTTCACCAGGAACTCACATTGTGGAATAAACTTGATTTCTCAGATCAGATATTTTTAGAATGACAAAAGGATCACTCGTCCATCACATGCGACTTGGTTCATTTTTCTTTAGTTTCGTGTATCACATTTATCGTAATATGTGAATTAACTTCAAAAATATAAATATTTAAAATCCGGTTATTTATTTCTGCTAACCTGGTATAACGACGGCGAGTGTGGCATAATAAAGGAAAGCAGATTACCTCATTTGTATGTATGTCCAATTATTTTTTGGTACAACGTGTATTAGCATATCCTTTTTTTATGGTTGTTATTGAAAAAAAATTAAAGAGCTAAGGGAAATTACGTTTGCGAATCTAAGTAAATTTATATTTTTTATGAGTAATACTTTCAGATTGTAATCGGAAGGAATATAAGTTTCAGAATCTATGATTGCAAGTATGCTGTACATTCTTATACAGAAACAAAAGTAAAACAAAATTTAACATTCAGATTCATAATATATGTAGCAAGCCCTATAATATCTATTTAAAAAAAATTTTTGATCATGAATAAATCAATTTTGTGCTCAATTATTTTTAAAAAATGAATAATGTAAAATATACTGACATGAATTAGATAAAAGAGAAAAGCTTGATTGATAAACAGACATGATTCCTTTCACAGCAATTAGACTATCTTTGAATAACCATGTTCTCTTTTTTTTCTTTCTTTCCGCTTTTTCAATGTTTGCAAACAATTCGAAAAATTGTTAAACATACTTCAAAGAATATTGCTCAAAATATTCAATTTTTTTTAAAGGAGCTGAAACTTTATTCTCACATTTTATTATTTTCTTGTTAGATTTAGTACATAAAATACTATATATAAGTAGTTTTATAGAACATTAAGTAAACTTCTGAAAAGTATAAAAAATTCTTCACAGTTTTCTATTATATTCTCACAATATCAAATCTCCATGTCTGATTGGATTCAGGCTTAAAAATATTCATCAATTTCTCTCTCTCAATACCAATTCTTACCTAATACTACTTTTAGTAAAGACAAATATTGCACAGAGCACAAATTTTCTTCGTAGAGAGAGAAAAGAATGAATTTTTACCCTTTTACACATAAAAAATAAAATGAACCTAATATTTTCAGTCCAATAAGCGTAAAATTTATAATTTATGGAACAGAAATAAATGAACAGTTTTTTTAGAATTTTGTTACTGAAATCCGTATGCGTGAAAGAATAAATTTTTTCTTCTATCAAAATGCAAATACGTATTTGATTACATTAAATATTCATTTTAAACAACATTGCTTCCAAAATTAATTATTAATATCCAGAAGTTTCTTTATCTTTTTTTGTTTTCTGTTGTTATTTTAAGATTTTTCCGAAAAAAGTGATTATTAAAGCTTGGAGAGGGGAAAAACAGTTAAAAATTATTTTTTTTCCTTATAGTAAAAAAAACAACTAAATACAGGTATTTTTTAATATGTTTAAGAGTACGAAAATGAATCAAATAATTTCGTTACTTATAAAATGCAACATTTTTGAGGTGAATATTATTCCCTATCAAATAGATTTTCAAACTTTCAAAAGATAAACAAGAAAAAGAGGTATTACACATTCTATTTCAACTTCAAACTTTAAAAACAAAAAGCAGTAACATATCATCGGATTATTTCGTTCAAAAAGGAATTAAGAAAACTAAATTTGTGTTCCATTAGCTGAAAGGAAGAAATTTCTGCAAAGTTCTAACATTCGTTATTACTTTTTTCCCCTCAAGTGTAAAATAGAATCTTTAAACCTTTGCCTCAGAAGAAGAATTTTGTTCCACCCGAATACTATATCTGTAATTCATTACTATTGTTCAGGACTATATTTTGTAAGCAATCAGTGCTCTTTACGTGAAAGACACGTGGGAATAAAAATTAATTTGTTGATAAGATTTTCTCCATGACCTACAGAGAGAAATAAACTAGAAAAATTTAACGATAAATTTCAAATTTGTACTTAAAAAAAATTTATTTTAATAAATCCATTTCCATTCCATAAACTGGGTGATCAGAAAATTGTATACACTCTTTGAGGAAGAAAAACGTATATATTATCATAAGTGTTACAGCGAGTAAAAATGTCAGTGTTACAATACGTGTTCAAACTGTAATCCATTCGCCTCCACCATTATTGGTGACATCTCTCAGAGTACATGCAGCAATTGCGTGACTAGCTATTTTAATTTCATAGCGCAGTTTCTCTAGTGTGCGTAGTTTCTTGTTGTACACGACGTTTTTGATGTGACTTCATTAGTTAAAAAGACCGCATCACTTGGGAAATAAAATTTACATCATTTTTTCAACCTGCTTGAGGTACCATTCACAAATTGAGTTAATCTGTCTGAATCGTCCTCGTTCTCTGTGTATCAATTGTGGTACGTAAACTTTCCATCTTGCTCTTTGCAAAATAAGATCTACGCTAGCCCTCCTCACGCCTGTTTCACGTGAACATTGTGATGCAGATTTTAGAGGTGGCCATGTAAATAAATCTAATACTCCAACAGAAGACGCTTCACTTGTTGATATGCTTGGTTGACCTGATCGTTCCTTATGCATATCCTTTATTGTCCCATCAGTTTCAAACTTAACGGGAAGGCGAGCAATGCTTAAGAGTGTTGGTGGTTCCCTTATATATTGTTGCCACCAATGTCGTTGCCCTTCACTGATATTCTAGAACAGTGGTCTTCAGATTGTGTTCTATGGAATCCTGATGTTCTGCGAGGCACAATAAAAATTCTGAAAGAAATTTTTAAGTGTATATGCAAAGGGCTTTCACGTTCTCTATGTAAAGTTTCTATAACCATAACTATCTAATGTTCATTCTAATGCTAAAACTGAAAATTTTACTTATACATAATATAATTTTATTTTGCAATATTTTTTATTATTTAATAAAAGAAATATTACAACATTTTTTCTTTATATGTATTGCCTACAAATTGTTTTATTCTATTATTTAAATTACCATTTTTTACGAAATAATTTCTTTTTTTTCAGTACAATACTTTTCAAAAGCTTAATAGTTTTCTAATAAAAAATGTATATTTTTCATTTGTGGAAAAAAATTTTTATAAAGGGAAAGAAGGGAACAGCCTATCGACGTATCAACAGATTCGATTTTTAAATTTCAACAAGAACTGTTTCAAAATATTAGATTTCAAATTCATGCAAAATACACAAGATTTCTCACACAGCTATAAACATTTTATTTCCATTCAGAACAATGTATTTAAGCGAAGAATAATTCTCACAATACGGGTGACTATTAAAACAAAACATAAAAGCAAATTAACGCAAATTATGAAATTTGACAGCAGTTAATTTCAATAGACCTAGGCTTCGACAGTTTGAGTAAAAAAATAAGAATACATCTAAGTCCCCAAATTTACGACGGGTCTACGGTGGGTCCAGGACTCAAACTCATGACACTCCGGCAAGAGCCCTGTTCACATCCTCTAATCTAACGTGGCCACCTTCCGTCTTCTAATTTGTAATATAAGGATCAATAATATAATACTGTGTTTCTAAAACTTTCAACATTTAATCTATTTTCAGTCATAAATTTCCTCCAACCCTATAAAAATAACAATGTATTGTTTGCAATAATAATGTACTTTGACGATAAAGCTACAATATGACTTAATTATAAACCGTACAAATTATCATTGTAGTATTAAATTTTTTTATACAATATTGTACATGACATGTTCATGGAATTGCTGTAATTATTACATGCTTTAATTAAATTTATAAATTAATTATCAAATACGTTGTGCAGTACTGATACATTTAAAAAATATATGCATTTTATTTTTTATTATGGGATAATGCTTGTTTTGATCCCTTTCAATAGATTAATAACTATTTTTAAAATTTTTTTTTTTCGACATTTCGATATCTCTTGTCCCCCACCTAGGTTTCCCCAACCTCCACAGGTTGAGAAACGGGTGATATAATATAATATTAAGTCATATTTTAAGCATTTATCTAATAAATACTTATCTTGAAGTATCCGACTACCTAACATCGTGAATTTTGTAAAAATTAAAAAAAAAATTCTAATTTTATTTTATAGGCCATCTTATTAACTTTATTTTACATTCTCTGAAACAAAAACTGCAGGAGTTTTAGTAAAAGCAGATGCCATATTTTTAACAAATGTCATACTTTAAAATGCGTTTTTACTCGAAACGTGATATTTCAGAAAAAGCTCAAACGGGGAAGGGATTATTTAAAAGGTTTTGAAAGTAACTAACTGAAATATTTTGTGTATGTTCTGATAATAGAAATGTTTATCCTTGAGATTGATCAATATCTGTTTTATTACAAAATCTGTCCTTTTTGTGAAAGTAATAGCTGTTTTAAGGTATCCGACTACGTTCGGAGCCGTAATTTTAAAAGCGTATAAATGGATAATATTTATGATATTTAATGTCACTTAGATGAAAAATTGTATATAAAAAGTTTAAAGAATACCCATTACAATAAAATTATTTAAATAAATATTTTGACAAAAATGAAATAGAATGACCATTTTTTAAAAAATTGTCTCTTTGTGAAAAATCTCTATATAATAATATTTTGCTGTATATAGCTCAGACCTCTCTACAGAGGCTGAACAGAATTTTAAATATATAACTTAGAAAAATCCCCATTTTACGACAACAGGGGGAGAAATTTTAAAAAAAAAAAAAAGCCGATAATTATTGGGAAAGGGGTAACTCTGAAAAAATGTGAATTTTTCAAAAAAATTTA